>JAODUE010009922.1:0-28013 GCA_027564755.1 Amblyopsis hoosieri | reverse complement strand
CACACACACACACACACACACACACACACACACACACACACACACACACACACACACACACACACACACACACCACCTTCACATCATTCGGCTGTTGATGCTGCAGAGAGCAGAAGCAGAGAGCTGTAATGGACATTAAAATGTTGCCTTGTTCCGCTAGTAAGCATATTGAATGCTCTTCTATAGCAGGAGTGGGGAATCTTGGTCCTGGAGAGCCGCTGCCCTGCATGTTTTAGATGTCTCCCTGCTCCAACAAACTGATTCACACGAATGGGTCGATATCATGCTTCTATCGACCAACTCATGTGAATCAGGTGTTTTGGAGCAGGGATACATCTATAACATGCTAAGCAGTGGCCCTCCATGACCAGGATTCCACTCCCCTGTCTATAGGCTAATATAATGTGCACTGTCACTACAGACGTCCCTCAAATGTTAACCTATAGTGGTAAACAATTCGAATGCATTATGCCAATTATTTACCTTGAGCTGTAATGTAAAGCTAAATCATACAATCACAGATAATCGGATCTCTGGTCGACCTTAGCCTACCTGCTGTCTTGCTGTAAAGGCTACTGATGTAGACTAAAATACGCGAGATTTCAGCACCAAGGACAGCGCATAAGGTTATCGTGCGTTGCCCTTTAGGCTAGGCTAGGTTAGGCTAGGCTACAGAATCCTTATGAAGGACAGTTGCCCTTTCTTTGTGTTGTGTTACTTCTGCTATGATTTAGACTACACAACACAGTTTTATGTCAATTTAAAATGTCTTACTAAGGGAGATTAGACGGTTGTTGCCATGCTATAATCCAAATTCTGTAATCCAAAATACCTGCTGCATGTTGCTGAAATTGATTTATTGTGCATGTGTATCAGGTTCATTAAATTAAGTTTCATATTGGGAATTGAGGATTTTATTGGATTTTTAAAATGTCTGACATATCTGACTTGGCACTTGATATTATAAATATTTCTGTTTTAATCCAATTCCATATTTAGTTTTTTGCAGGTGCAGCTGTGAAACTATTAAGCAAATAATCTGCAATAGATAAAATAAGATACCTACATTCCAAATAGTTAATCCTGCAGCATGTTCATAATTACATCCTTGGGTATGTATGTACTGACATGAACATAATCAACATTCAGGTTATGCCTGTGAATTAAAATCTATAATTTGATTTTGTGTGTGCACTGTATGAAAGTATTTAATACATATCTTCATTATTCAATCATTCCAGCTCACATGATCGCAAATACTATGACATAAGATAACCATTAAAGCATGTTATTCAGTACATCACACCAACTGCACAACGGAAGTTTTCCAGTCATTTGAATAGCATGCAAATACGCCTTGAGATAATGAAATATCTAATGCAAATGAAAAAAGCCAAACAGTGATTGATTTGAAGGCAAAAAAATCAGACTCACAGAAAACAATATCACTGAATCAATAAGCAGGATTCATGGGAGGGGAAATAGCGAACATGTCTCATGGATATATCTTTGCCCAGACCATACATGTTGTTTATCCTATACGATGCATACGAGTTATAAACCCCTTTACCCAATGTGTGGCATGGCTGTAGCCCCATAAATGTGTTGACTGACTTGGGCAGCATATTCTCCATATGTCCTGGTTTGATCTCTCCTCTACATATTTATTGCTTTTCAAACTTTATGACCAACAACTAAAACAACAAGGGATTCATGTAGAAGTTGTGAACCATAAAAATCACTTTTATTAATTATATAATAAGTATTATAGTATATTCTGTATATATACAGTATATATTTGTATATATCAGAATCATAACAATATTATTAACACATGTTCTGCATTCTTCCTTGTGGCTTCACATTGTGTGCTATAAGCCATGCATCTTCGGGCAACTTTTTTCCATCTTCATTTGCAATGCATATATTTATGGGTGCGTCCTTTCTGTGACCGTCTGTGATTATAAGAACTCCATGTCAGTGGGTATAGCTGGGAGAGAGGCATAGAGTTTGGGCAGACGTTGCTAGTATTGACCCAGGTTCATATATAATACATGCATCATCACTGGAATAACAACATTATACTGCTGAGGAGTCACAACCATGAACAAGAAAAGATACTTTCTAGAGCCTCCAGAGGTCAAAGACTACCTGGTTAAAGGAGACAGGTTTACCAAATGGTCAGAGGTAAGTTGCTGCGGAACATAAACAGGTGAAAATCAATTGCTTAATTCAGGAAATCACAAAAATCTAAGGATCAGGTATTACAGCACATACCTTACAGTGTTGTAGGGTGTTTGTGTAATCCTACAAGCAGCTTCCAGCTTCTTTTGTAATGCCAAATGGATCACACTGCCACTCTAAAATAACTGATGTAATCCACGCTGAGCCTCAGCTGTTTCACATTAACAAACAATCAACATTTTTCTTGAAGTTATGTGCAATCTTTGTCTAAATCTTAGGATTCAAATAAAACAGTTCCTGTTACCATGAAGATGGACTCTAAAGGCTATTACCTTTTGTGGACTAACCAAAGCAAGGTAACCAAAATTAAATGTTTTGCTTTAGTTCACTATTAGGTTTTTGTACCAAGCCCCCAGTGAATATTGGATGGATTTATTGTTGTTTCCAATATGCACACAGCAAATGTAGACATGTAGCTATACAGAAGACTTAGTTGCCTACCACCAACAGTGTGTAATGTGTGCACGTCAATTGGATTTGTTAGCTGTGGGATGGCTTAGAGCTGCATTGCACCTCCCAGCAGAAGCCTGTGGTGATTATTGATTGGCACTGACGTGAGTCCACCAACGACAACCTCATGCAATGCAAACTCAATCCCCAGGGCCTTATGGTTGATTATTATGACACTTTGTATTATTATTATATTACAATCATTACATTATTATTAATGAAAATGTATTGAATTTTGTAATCTATAGTTTATTAATACATCTGTTTATTGTTTGATTGGTGTTCGTTGTGGCTTATAATTTGACATATTCGTATTCTAATATTTTATGTCAAAAGAATGTAATTCTGTGATTGCATATGATCCACTCTTTTGAGGGTCATGGTGGCCCGTGATTTGGATTTCCTGATTGTCTATCCTGCTTTCTCTCTCTCTTCATCGTTCATTGTACCATCTTTGCATCAATCTCTCCCTCTCTCATTCATAAATCCTTATGCATTGTGATACTTCCATGAGATTTTCAGTGATCAACTCTCCATACAAACAAATAACCCTGTAACTCATTTCACTAAAAGGTGATGTGTCTGTATCTACATTTGATTTTCTCTGTATGCAGAACACAGATACAGATAACATTTTTGTGTTTATGTGTTAGGAGACAACATTCCTGGATGTTGCGACCATCAGAGACACTCGAGTAGGAAAATATGCCAAACTTCCTAAAGTGAGTAGTATCCCTGTATCTGTCAACATCTGATCCTATGCTTTCTGTAAGCTAAAGCTCAGCTGTTGTGTACTGCATGGTACGTCCTGTGTAGTCTGGAACAGCCAGAGTGGAGCGTTTGCATTGCAAAAATGACATTGGACGCATATCTGGTAGTCCTTCACATAAATTAACTCCCTCTATGGCATTCTAATTGTGTTTATGAGACATATAGAGATCTCTATCTGTCTCTCAAAAACAACATCAGAATGCCATACCATATTCATACCATACTCAATACCTGATTTACTTCCAAGCATGTGTGTTTTCCAATAGTGTTTTCACATGTGTATTTGTATTTGTCTGTGTGCTTGAGCAGCTAGCTAGGCCTATATCAGTCAAACGCTACATGTTTTGAAACAGCTAGCTGACAGCCAACTAGCTTTGGCGTCCATACAGTGTTGGCGAGTAACACTATGCGGTCATGTCCAGCCATCGCTGAGGTGAAATACGTTCCCCGGGGAATGCAGAACACGGCTACATTCCGACTGTTGAAAGCCAGCACACACCACTTCTGGCCCT
Organism: Amblyopsis hoosieri; assembly: GCA_027564755.1. Taxonomy (NCBI): domain Eukaryota; kingdom Metazoa; phylum Chordata; class Actinopteri; order Percopsiformes; family Amblyopsidae; genus Amblyopsis; species Amblyopsis hoosieri. Next base: position 24,036 of record JAODUE010009922.1, on the reverse strand, counting down.
CTGAGGACTATATGCTGGATATGGGCTTTATTGCTGCTGTTATGTTGCCAAAAGCAAAGAGATTGATAGTTTGTTGTACAGAAGAAACTGGCAGGTCATGGTGAATTCTTGTGTGTGTGTGTACGTGTGCGTGTGTGCGTGTGTGCGTGTGTGCGTGTGTGCATGTGTGCGTGTGTGCATGTGTGCGTGTGTGTGTGTAAATCTTTGTGTGCATTTGTGTGTTTATATGTGTGTGTGTGTGTGTGTGTGTGTGTCAGGGTACTTGAATATTTTTTGCATTCCCTGGCCAGCATATTTGCCTTTTGGGTGAGAGCTTTACTCGCTGATGTCAAATCGGCACTGAGAACACATACTTGGTTATATCTGCAAGCCATGCATTTGTTCAAGCCAAGCTAATTTGTTACAGTAAAAAGCACACATTTCAGACTGTTTGTTCCCTCAGACCTTTTAACCTTGTTGTTTTAATCCTCAACCTTTAACAGTATTTTAATGAAGGTTTCCTAGCTCAATCATCCTGTAGCATAACATCATAACATGCTACCATTTCCTAATGCTAGTATTTCCACTTGCAGTGCGGGAAAATATTCCAGTAGATGAAGTGATGTGATTTATGTGCAGGTGTCTTGTGGCCAGACAGAGCTTCCCATTTGACATGTTGTTCTCACCAAGATAATAACAATATACTGTATACAATCAACGTTATACAGATACAATTACACAATCTTAAATTATCTTTATTTCACTGTTCTCAGCATCCCAAGGTTCGCAATGTGTTCAACCTTGATTTCCCAGACAGCAACCATCTGGCTAAAACTATGACTGTTGTCTCAGGCCTGGACATGGTGAATCTGACCTATCACAACTTCTTTGCCAACAAAGAGAAGGTGACACAGGTAAAACACCTCTGTCCCATGCAGCTGTACAAACAGTGAATCACAATTACATTTTTATTTCTATTCTCTGATTCTCCTACTGATCCCATTGTTAGGCACCGCCACAGGCCATTAGACACTATGCAATGAGCTGTGCTTTCCCCAACAAGGCATAGCTTTAATCTTTATGGGACATTATGACTTTATATTCTGATTTAATCAACTGCAATGAAATCACATTTGGGTTTTGTTCAAAGTAAACATGCATGACTGCCAGCATCCAGAGGTACCAATTATGTCAATGCCCTCTTGTGGTCAATATATGCACTTTTTAGAGGAAATAGTCACATTAAAATTGTTTATTATCATCCATCCAGTTGCATATACAAATACGAAATGCTAATTTTTTTCTCTCACAGTCCTACATGCATCACAAGACACCAGTAACTAAACAAGATTGATCTAACTAAAAGTCGGACTGTGCATTGTCTAGGTGTTTCTTGAAATTTGGACACATATAAATTATATGACTTTGATTTATAAATGTATTAATACATGATGATTCCAGAACTGGGCAACAGACATTCTTGCCATTGCTTATAATCCTGCACGAAACAACGCATGCAGACAAATCTTCCTGGATAAAATGTAAGTATAACCAGTCTCTGCTCACCAATGCAGCACATTATTGCTGAGTAAGCAACCTTTCACTTGATTTATGTAGACTTAACATCAAATATAAATAAACCTTGTTATGTTTGTGTGCTGTGTCCTAGATATGTCCGCATCTCACTACAGACCAACAAGGATGGCAAGATCCCTGTTAAAAAGTGGGTTACAGATATTTGAAGCTGTTAGGCTGATTAGTTACATATGCATCTTTAATTCTCATTGCTTACGCTTGTGACTTCTTCAGCATATACAAGATGTTTCCAGCTGATAAGAAGAGGGTGGAGAGTGCCCTCTCAGCGGCACATCTTCCTAAAGGAAAGGTAAGAGAAAATATCCTCTTTGTCAGCCTGTCAGCATCTTTTATTTCTCCATTCCTGTGTTTCAGTCATCTATCTTAATTCCGAACACCTGTCAACGAATGCGTCCTATATAGACACTTATGTTAGATCTGCATTAAGGTATTGAGACATGCAGTTCATCAAATTATGTCACATTCATGAAATCAGTTTTTTCCTGTCAGTATGACTCCATGAAGCCTGACGTGTTCACTGAGGCGGCCTTCAAGACATTTCTGCTGAATCTCTGCCCGCGGCCAGAGATCTGTGAGATCTTCACAGCCTAGTGAGTCCTTCCTCTAGTCTAGATCTACTTTTTCATGTAAGCTAAAATAGCAAATACATTAACCCAAGCTTTTTCAAGATTTAATGAAAAACATACTATTTGTGAACTTCCCTTACACATGCAAAATGTAAGCTAAATGCTACATGCAACAAAGATGCCAGCTCTGGCATTCTCTACTGTAAATGAAAATGAAAATGTCACAGGTGTTAGACAATGACAAAACAACTGACACAGTCAACATTATGGTGGTGATATCATATTTCATGTCACTGTATCTGCCAGCACTACTAAACCGTACATGACAAAGGACAACTTTACTAAGTTCCTTAATGAGAAACAGAGGGACTCACGACTCAACGAGGAGCTGTTCCCACGTCTCAGACCAGACCAAATCAAAGTACTGGTGGAGAAATACGAGCCAAACTCTGCAAACGCTAACAAAGGTGAGCTTTACTGCGTTCCCCTCCTGGTTGGTCACTTTAACTCTCATTGTGCACATGTGTCATATACTGTACGTGTGTGACTTGTTATTCTGCAGGCCAGATTTCTCCAGAAGGTCTCTTATTCTACCTGATGGGACCAGAGACATCAGTGGTGATACAGGACAGGCTGGCTAAGAGTCAGGATATGATGCAACCCATACCCCACTACTTCATCAAGTCCTCCCACAACACTTACTTGACGGGTCAGAGACTCAGTGAAAATGCACAACATTGTCAACTGTCATATTTAGAGGGGCAAGCATCATTTATCATAGAAGACAGGCTAAGCTTTATACTGCCACCTATTGGTGATGGTAAAGCTGTACCAAAATACTGACCTCACTGGGTTAACATGGCAACTTCCGCTATTAATGGGCCTATATGTGTAGCTATAGAAAAAGCTTATTATCTACCTATGCAACCATTTAAATTAGTGTAAGGTGTAAAATATACAGTATTTAAAATAATAAATGTGATTTTAATGTATACCAAGTCCTTTCTTTCCATTCAAAGAAATGTCACCTTTAATGTTATATTTGCCATTGTGACTATACTGTGTATGCTTAATCCACACAGGTCTCCTTCTTGATCTACTGTACACAGTCCCTTTCTTATATTTGCATGAATGGCATCAGAGGAGAATAGTTCAAGGTTGTTAATGTTTGACTGCCATTTCTCTTTCTCACAGCGGGTCAGTTCTCGGGCGTGTCGTCTCCAGAGATGTATCGGCAGTGTCTGCTATCTGGCTGCAGGTGTCTGGAGCTGGACTGCTGGAAGGGGAAACCCCCAGATGAAGAGCCCATAATCACCCACGGCTTCACCATGACAACTGAGATCCTCTTCAAGGTGTCTTCATCTGTAGTTTTGAATGTTACTCTGTGTCACGGGCTCTTGAGTGTCTCATGTGGTCACTTTTATTTATTTATTTTTGCTAAACATTTATATTTTATTTACTAAACATTATTTTAAGTGTCCTTTGTAGTTCTCTGAATAACATATTTTCAAATGACTCCTTATAAAATGTATATTCAATTTTGCATCCTTTTGAATCACGCTTCCATAATGTCATATGTCAAACCTTTATCGCAAATGAGAGACCACTGAACCATGTAGGGAAGTATGGAATTGTTCCCTTCTTGTATATCTTCCTGTCTACATATGCCAGATGGTACATAGTAAATGGGGCTCTTCATGATAGTGGAAACATTAGGTTTAACCCATGCCTTCACTCAGTTAATAATTTTACACAGTAAGACATATAAGCTTACCTTGTCTATAAATGAATGATTAAATACAGTATATGATAATTCACAAGCACACACAAATACATACACCCACATCAACGTTTTCAGATTAATGTAATTTCCAGTTTTCTGGAATTTAGCGGCAGTTTAATTTCGCCGTGATAATCAGTCTGGAAAGCCTCGGAATCATTTTGAATGTGTCCGAGTAGCAACTGAACTGTCCAATCAGCGTCGTGTTAATAGCTATACTTGGTTTAGGTGTGCCGACAGCAAAAACGACCAGATGGTTCAACCACTAGTACAGCCATTCACAAACAGTTTCAATGTACGGCTCCCCAGATGGACTTGTTACAACAATTCCTCTGGCATGTCAGGTTACAGAAAACCTGCTCAACCTTTAAATTACAGCACAAATAAAATATAATTCACATTTACAGAAAACACAAATAGGAGTCCCTATGCCTAGATGTTCCAGTTTCTATTTAAGGGAAGACTGGTTTAATGTAATGTCCTCAGTGTGATTAGCTTTAGAGTCGCCAACTGTGCTGATTGTTTTCTGTCTTCATGTTGGTGTCATAAGAATGATCGTTGATTTATTTGATGACACAAATTAGATACAATATATAGATGCTAGATTATTAGATGATTTATTAAAGGTGAAACAACACAGACGTGAAACTGACCACCACTGACTGTTTGCACATCTTGTAAATATGTAAAATAAGTAGGCTATACTTAAAATAGATGGAAAAACAGAAATTCATAAATAAAGCACGGCATCACACTGGAATTATGGATACAAACTGGTGAGTGGCAATGCAAACAGCCAACAAAAGTGCCGTCAAATTTACATGGGCATATGCATCAGACATTCAGCACAGAGTTGCTTATGTGATGCAGTGCTAATGGGTGGAAGAGGCTAAGACTAATTCACGTGTGTGTGATGTATGGGCTAAATGGTTATATAAAAGTAAAATATATGTCCCTTTTTTCTGCAGGATGTGATCGAGGCCATCGCTGAGTGTGCCTTCAAGACCTCACAGTACCCGGTCATCCTTTCCTTTGAGAACCATGTGGACTCGTGAGTCAGATGTTTTTCCCTTGTCTCAAAGGGGCAGTTTGTATGTCCTAGAATCATTACGCAGATTAACACGTGCTCCAGAGGAGACCAGAGTGGTTCAATATATAGTGTTGACATGCACAATATGTAGAGATGTGACAAACCAATAAATGACCACAGTGTTAATGTAGTACTTTGCCTGTAATCACCACAGAGGCCTCCAGTTGAGAAGAAACACATTCAGTTGAAGCTGTAGCTACATTGTATTTATATTCAAACCTAAAGCACACACACGCACACGTTTGAGCGCCACCGCACTCACATGGCCCCATGTGTCTCGTGTTTCACACTATACGCTGTTAAAGAAAGATATTCATCTCTACATGCATTAGCAATGCTCCGTGGAATGCCATTACATTCGTGCTAATGTACAGTGTGCATGGAAATACATGACTGACTACCAATATAGGCAGCACATCTGGCATGTTGGGCTGTCAGATTTGTACGAACATGTGTCATTGTGTTTTGTTCCAGGGTGAAACAGCAAGAGAAAATGGCTAACTACTGCAAAAACATATTTGGTGATGCCCTGCTAACAGAACCGCTGGAGAAATACCCTGTGAGCGCAAACACACACACACACACGCACACGCACACACACGCACGTACACACACACTCGCGCACACAGACAGATTCATTCATTATGCACATTGTGAAACAGAACCGCAAAATGAATTTTGTCCAAAATTACACAACAAAGACTTACCGTGTCATTGTGTGACCCGCACACTGTGGTTACCAGGCTGGAAGGTAATCTCAAGCATTGTAACTCTTGACACCATTTCTAATTTCTCATCTCTGCTAGCTCCAGGCTCCTGCACGTGTGTGACTGATGTTATGGCTATGTTCTCTGTGACACTGTATGTGTTGATGCACTGTACATGTTTGTGTGTCATGTGAGAGCTGACGTCTGCTGACAAAAGTATACAGCACGTCCTCTAACAGTACATCATCATCATCATCATCATCATCATAATTTCTGCTGCATGCTTTTAACCTCCAGCTGAAGCCAGGCCAGCAGATCCCCAGCCCTTCTGAACTAATGGGCAAGATCCTTATCAAGAACAAGAAGGGTAGCCATGACAGCGCTAGCCAGGCCAAGAAACCCCCAGCAGTAACAGCTGACCAGAACGCAACCACAGCTGGCCCAGATCAGGACCCCAGCACCCCTGCCCAGGACCCCAGTAGTCCTGCTCAGGACCCCAGCACCCCTGCCCAGGACCCCAGCACCCCTGCCCAGGACCCTGCTGGCCCAGAGCCCACTACCCAGGAGCCCCAAGGTGGTAAGTGGCGGTCACATAAATAATAGACCAGTGTTTTCATTAACGCTATATTGCATTTTTATTCTTTAATCATCATAATCATAAGAACTGGACCCTTTCATATATTAAGAGGTGAGATGCAAACACCTCTAAGTCCATGTGACATATTTTACATTTTTATTGGCAATATTTAAAAAATGTATTACGTTGTTGGAAGATATTACCTTTTATTCAGTGACACACAGCCTTTTCATTGTAATAAGGGTGAAATTAATGCACCCAAATATGTTCTAAATATTATAAATATTGCTGTTTTATTCAGATGGGTTTTTGCATCGGACTCTTCATATACTCTTTTAGTGCATGTTCTTCTTAAAAGGACCACCATGTGACATAAGGTGATGTTGTGGTCCCGCCTGGTAGCGTTTTCTAATAGAGATCTGGTTTTGGATGTCGTTTATCAGAGGCAAACACGGCGGTTGAGGAGAACGAGGAGCAGGAGGATACAGAGGAGCAAGATGAGGAGAAGATGAAGACCTCAGATGAGGTAACATTCATCTTGCACAGCCATAAACTATGCTAATAATGCTCACACTAACACCTTTGTGAATGTGAAATAATACTTTAGTTGGCATTCCCTCTCCCTCCATTTGTACGTATAAACAACCATATTCATATTATATGAAAGAAATTGTACATCTAAAATAATGCTGACCACCACCCAAAATCCTCTTGGGTGCTGAGTCCTGACTGATCCGCTGCTCTGCTACATACAGTATCATGTTTGTATAATACAACACAGCTTGCCAGTGAAAATAAAGAAATGATGTTACACAAAGAAAATGGTCCAGCTCAAGATTGCATTTGCCACTGTAACCAGTGAAGTGGTGGTAAATGGGGGAAATTATTACGCAGTGCATCCTTCGCGTGTGTTGGATATTGGTTCACCCGGCATCTAATATCCTCCCACAGGGCACAGCTGGACAGGAAGTCACAGCATACGAAGCCATGTCCTCCCTGGTCAACTACATCCAGCCTAACAAATTCATCTCGTTTGACAATGCCAGAAGTACGTCTCATCCTCTGAACACATACACTGAACCTTGTCTAAACAAGATGGGGGTAGAAATGTAATCTAAAGTAAACATTTAACTAAAATGCTAGATATATTTTACTTTAAAGGCTGTCATCTATAGCAACATAACATGTGTCAAGGCAAAGGTCAAATTAGAGCCAGAAAAACATATATGTTATTATGTTTTATTATTACAACAGATAGTAGCTTTCAAATCTGAAAAAATGCTCACTGTTATTATACATAAAGCTTCCTCGTGTTCTCTTCCACAGAGAAAAACAAGAGTTTTGTTATCTCATCATTTGTCGAGACCAAAGGAGAGGCAATGATTGCCAAGACCGCTGTGGAATTTGTGGAGTATCCTTTAAAATAATTTTAACTACAAATTTCCTTGTTGGTGTCATTGTTTTAGTTTTACAGTAAAATACAACGATATCTATAATGAGTGAAACAAAATGGAAAAAACAAGAAGCAAAATAAAATGTTCAAATAGCCTATATAATCAACATATTAATGTAGTATTTTACAAAATAAAGTCAGTAAGCCATGTTTCCTAAACCAGTTCTTTCATGTACAACAAGCGACAGATGAGCAGGATTTACCCAAAAGGAACCAGAATGGACTCCTCCAATTACAGCCCTCAGCCATTCTGGAACGCAGGCTGCCAGCTGGTGGCGCTCAACTACCAGACAATGGGTATTGGATGAATATACTGTTGTAGAGTTTTATCACAGTCTGTTTGGCTAGTCAGTTGTCATTTCAGGAATTTTATTATCTCCATTTAGATTATTTCATCATTATTACAGGCCAAATGGCCTGTAATGGCCTTTAATAATTGTGATTATCATTAACTTATTGTAAACAGCATTTGTGTTACAAATCCATTCAAAACGGTTTACATTTTTGTCATGCATAAGGTACGGTACATACCTTCAATACCAAGTAGGCCTATAATACACAATAACGTGTACTGTATGAATACGCTTTGGGATGTAATGAATATAAATAGCAAACACAGGAGGTCACTGTTGTATTTTGATGCTTTTGACAAAAAGCACAGCGGCTCCTGGTAATAGCGGCTGAGCTGTCTATCTTCAGATTTCCCCATGCAGCTGAACCTGGCCCTGTTCGAATTCAATGGGAGGACTGGCTACCTCCTCAAGCACGATGTCCTACGCCGCAATGACAAGAAGTTCGACCCGTTCTGTGACAGGATTGACACTATTGTGGCCAACACATTAACTATAAAGGCATGTTTGCTAGTGACATATGTTAAGTTTAACTGAGCGTATTACTTTACCTCTCTGACCTCATCTTTCGCTAATGTGGCATATGTTCAGTCGGGGGACTGTAGTGCACAATAACGTAGCCCATATTAACAGTAAAAATCTAATGTATTTTACCGGAACAATTAATTAATTAAATAAATAAATAAATAAATAAATAAATAAATAGGTAATTTCCGTTCAAATCTATTTTTCATCGCTTTGTAAACCAATGACTCTTCTTCTAACTGTCCTAACAGATTTATTCAGGCCAGTTTCTGAGTGACAAGAATGTAAAAACAGGCGTAGAGGTGGAGCTTATTGGGTTGCCTGGTGACCCCAAGAAGAAGTACCGAACCAAGTGGTCTACCACACCAAATGCCATAAACCCAGTTTGGAATGAGGAAGCCTTTGTTTTTGAGAAGGTGTGTCTGTGCACATGCGTGCGTGCCTGTTGATAAGTGCAAATAATATGATAAAGCAATAAGATTCTATGTAACAAGAAATAAATAGGCTACACATATTTATTGAAACACATTTTGGACTATAACATGTGTGTGTGAGCATTATTTTGAATATCCTCAGGCCCTGCATGGTGATGGTCTTGATGCTGTTATTAACTATTAATATCATCAGATCCTGTTACCTGAAATGGCTGCCCTAAGAACTGTGGTCTATGAGGAGAATGGTAAATTCATTGGGCATAGGATCCTCCCTATTGACGCTATCCAATCAGGTGAGTGGAATAGATAAAAGCATCAGTCAGGTGAGAATATATGCGAGTATTTTAATGTTTCAGCTACCCTTTACATATTAAGCCACCTTAAGTATTTTCCATCATGCCATCATAGCATCCTTCTTGAGTTGGGATCTACACCTACACTTAGTACACCTACAGGTACTTGTAGGTACTACATAACAATAATAAAAAATTACAAATAATTTATTACATTCAATTGCTAATTAGTTTGCTGTGCATTTGGAGGCATCAAGGGTATATTGTTTAAATATGAATGAAACCAATACATCTGCATGGTTTATACCCTTCTATTGATAAATACTGTGTGTTGCAGTCCAGTAAAGGAGTACTTGGAGGCTTGGAAATAAATATAGTGCTAGTAATAGAGTCCAGTAGCTAAAGGGATTTAATAATGAATGGGCCTAGCTAGATTACCATTGGGCTAGCAGCTACCATGTTGTGTAACCCACTGCTGATGGTGGAACAGAACTGCTTCCCACTCTGTAGCTCATTGTGGCTCGATGCCCTGCAGGCTTCCAGCACATCTGCTTGCGCACTGAGAGCAACATGCCACTCCTCCTGCCATCCATCTTTGTGTTCATCGAGGTCAAAGACTACATCCCGGCTGCATTTGCAGGTGCCACGACCTTTGTAGTTCTCACAGCTGCGCTCGAGCTATTTACAGCAGTGAGAGATCCTATAAGCGCTTCAAATCAAATCAAAATTCAAATCAGTGGTTTAGCATGTTGATCACTTTTACACAGGAGTTCACACACACACACAGTTGAATATACTGTATGTGTTTATGCATGTTTGCTGATTGACATTCATACATTTGGTTATGCCTCAGATTTTACAGATGCCTTGTTCAACCCCACAAAGGGCACGGAGAAGACCACAAAGACACAAGAGGTAACAGTGAGCTGAAAACAGTGCCCACGTGTTGTTCGTTCATGTTCGCCCTAATGGGCTTCCTTGAAAGAAAACAGTACATTGGTTAGAAGGTGATGTCCTGTCCTATCTGTTCCCATACAGTCATCTTCTGACTACATCTCCCCTTACGAGATGCCTGTTGTGAAAGAAGCCACAACTGCTGCCGCAGGTAATGGATCCTGCTGTTTAGGCCTATAATGGAGTCCAATCATGATATCAAACTTTATTTCAATGCAAACTCAGTGACGGATGTGACACTGCAGAACACTGCATCCATTGAACCTGGTGGTTTTTAATATAGTATACTGTATATAGAGAATTGACACGATGTGTACCAAACATTCCTTAACCTCCAGAGGAGATCACACCAGAACCTAAGACCCCTGTTGACCCACCATGCGAGGCTCCAGCTGACAGCAGTAAGGACCAACCCAGTGGGGAGCCTGACAGCAAGGAAGACAAAGCATCAGACGAGCCTGCCGCTGCAGATCCAGGCCCAGAGGGAGATAGTTCCGAGGCCCTCCCGGATGCCGGTGCCCCCGCTGACAAGGAACCAGAACCGCTCGCAGAACCCGAGGCGGCCCCTACAACCACGGAGGAACCTACAAGCGACTCCGGTGGAATACCGGAGGCAGAGGCCGCCACGGGACCTACCTCCGCCCCCGAGGAAGTCCTGCCAGAATCAGCTGCTGTGGATGAACTCAGTCCATCTGTCGCTGCTTCTGTCCAACCCACTGAGCCAAAGCCTGCATCCGAAGCTGTTGACGGCGATGACTCACCTCAGCTGGCCATGAACGGAGGTAATGATGTGTGCCTCGTGAGACTCACATGTCCAATTCTCTCTGTTATTGAAGGCTACGGGGCAAATAACAGGCCCATTCTATTTCTATCTTACCCCGAATAGATTTGAAAGTACATTTGATGTCATCAATGTTGTTATTGCTGTTGCTGTTTATTTATTTATTTATGTATGTATTTATTTATTTATTAACTAAAAGAGCCTTTGACTGTGAGCTGTGAGGAACTGAAACAGCACAAGAGCTACGTCAAGGTCCTCAAGCGCCAGGAGAAGGACGTGAAGGAGCTGGAGAAGAAGTTTCAGAAGAAAAGAGAAGATCTCCTTCAGAAATACACAGACACCTTCAAAACCCTGAAGAAAAAGTCTTCAGTGAAAAAAAAGGAGTGCGTTATCGTATACAGTATGCATATATATAATTACGTATCAGATCCTGGCATATACAGAATAATATTCTGCCACAAATCATGTTTATTTGTTTTTAATGTATCCATTGCAATGTTTAGAGTTTAAATTTGTTTAGAGACTTTTAGGGGCAAAGCAGATCCTATGAAAACAACTGCTAAACAGATGCAGTCATTTTGTAAATAGTGCTCTAGTAAGCATTTGCTCTAAGGATGTTAAGTAGCCAGTGTTTATAGTTGAGAGAAACAACTGGCCATTAGCACAAGAGGCCCAGTTGAGTGTTTCACATTTGTTACCTTGCCTTTTAAAATGTTAATTTCCCCTTTGTGTTATGTCACAATGCGTCCCTGATAAGTGTCTCGATAACGTGACCCCCAGGGATACCAGTGACACCTCAGAGTCCAGTTCTAAGATGGAGCGCGTGAAGGAGCACAAGGAGAAACTCCAGGGAGAGCTGCAGGTGTTGTTGGCAGAACAGTATGACCAGCTGAAGAAAAAGAAGGAGCAACATGCCACAGAGGTACCTCCCATGACCTGGGTTGGCCGTCCTATAACATTGTATCTGTTGGCAGGTTTGTGAGTCAATCTCAATCGATGCCGATTTGTGTTTTTCTCAATTACTTTACCACCAACATACCATTCAATATCAGTTTAAAAGAAATATGCCTAGAATAAAGAAATAATTACCAAACATACCAATAATACATTTGATCTCTTAGTATCAGTTGAATGCCTGTTTAATACAGTACTAATATACTATAAAGGAAACACAAGACCTACGAATATGCGAAGCAATGATTTTGCTTGCCCTTGAGCAAACTTGCTTGAAATCTGTGACCTTGTCACAACACCACAATCAATCTTAGTTAAAGGTGGAGTAAGTGATGCTGATCATCCAAACAAATAGAAGCTCTGCCTCTCAAATTTACACACACATTGCCGATGCTGGAATAGCGATGTGATGCGATCTGCACCACTTTATTCATTTTCCCATTTCAGAGGCACAGCTCTGTAGAAACACTGGGTCCTTGTTCAGTGTCCACACAGAATTGACAGCTAGTGGACCGTCACTTAATTTGACAAAGCGTATATTGAATTAGAATCACTTATCTTAACGTGTAAGCACAATGTAACGCCACAACGGAGAGGTGTGTGCAGGGACAGAGGCAGGCAAAGCAAACGAGCCACTGCACGGCGTTCAATACAAACAAAAGGTGCGTACAGTCACGTAACATCAAGAAGCACACAAGCAGCTAGGCTGACGTAAACAGTAGGGCTGGGCGATATAAACCAAAAATAATATCTCGATATATTTAGGTTGAATACCGATATATACGGTTAGGGTTTAAAACAAAACAGGAAACCAGATGGAAATGTGAATTTTTTTTATTTGTCATAACTATATCGATATAAACGATATTGTCAAATTTGATATCTCTTTTGAAAAAAATCTGATATACTGGCAAAGGGACCCCTGACGCAGGCGTTACACACAATGTGTCCACAACCATGTGTTGACCTGCAATTAAGAACTAAATACAGTGCTAAATATATGAATGTTTAGCATTGTATTCAGTTCTTCATTTCTATAGCAAAGCTTTTCGTTTGCATCCCTCTATTCATCTACACACACATTGAGATGGATATTTAAAGTAGTCTAATACTTGCAATGCATTTAAACATACCCCTTGTCCATTTGCATCATATAGACAACACTCCTGGTTGTCTATATGATGGGCCTATTTTCCATGGCTCATGGTGTATTTACATCTCACCTCACCTCACCTCCTTGCACCGGGTGACTGGGACCACAGGCGACCAGCCAGGGTGTTAAGAGCCCCGTATTGATTACCAATCAGATGGGGTGCTCTGGGGTTCTCTTAGCATAAACTCTGATTGATTGGTAAATTGGATAATGTTCCAAGGGTCGCCACCTCAGAAGACAGGGTATGGACTGTGCTTCACTCTGGGGGAGAGGTAACACTAAGTAGCTTGCATATGGCTCTCAAGCCAAAAGCTGGAGCTATTAGTGTCAGGTGGGATGGAATAATCCAGAGGTATAGCATTGTTTTGATCAAGTAAGAGGAAATATTCACAAGCAGCACAAGGACTGCTAATGTGTGTTTTTGACACGGGAGAGCGTTCTCTGACTGTGCTACTTCCTGTGTGACAGAGGCTGACCAAGCTGTTGGAAATGGCCTCAGAGAAACACACCAGTGAACTGAAGGCTCTGGAAAGGTGTGAACACACATTCTATCGAACCAATCTGTGCCTTGACAGTTTAGTGGGCGAGCGTTATTCAAGGTGAAACGGTTGACATTTTGGAAAGAGAATAATAGCGTAAGCATGAAAGAAAACAGCTCAACATTCAGTTGTGGGCTATTTCTTGTTCTCTTATGGTGTTCTTTCTTCTTGCTGTTAAGAAACTCACATCTTGTATATTAATCCGCTGTGTGTGTTTTTGTGTATTTGCGCGCACTGTTGTGCATGTTACCCACTGTCCTTAGTTGGCAGATGGTTAGCTAAGGACAGCTATTAGCCAACAGGTGTGTAAACAGCAGTAGGGAGATGGAGACCGCCTCAGTCAACCTGCCAACACAGTTAGTTTAATAGCACGTGGACCATAATGCTCTCCTGTCTACTGTAATGAACTGACCACTGATGCATTAAAGAGGAACTTTAAGGTCACTAAGTTGGCTTTTTATGATCTAGATGTCTGCATGGGCTTCCTTTATTCAGCCCACACCAGCACCGTTGGCATGTTTTCTTGTGGTAAATGCCATGCTGTACACTATTACTGGCGTATCATGCAAGAAGATGAGAAAATACAGCCATGTTTTTACACTGTAAACCAAACTGCAGCCATGACTAGGGATGTTAAAATGTTAATCAAAAGAGTCATGTAAAGGGATGTTTTTACAGTGTTATCTGTTATTGAAGTCTATATTACCATATTAAATCCCATGTTTGGATGTTCCTCTTATTTTTCTGTTGTAGTGAAACCAAAGAAAACAAGAAGAAATCTTTCTCAAAGCATTCTGGTTCGGAGAAGTCAAAGTGAGTCAGCAGTATATCCTTGCATTCAATTCAAAGGACTTAAAATGAACATGTGATTTTCAGCTGTAAGTCATTGTGTTATGCATGGAAACTTGATTACATGATTTCTTGCTCTGATTTGATCAAACAAGTAGTCTAATTCAGAAACGTCATCGTTATCTTAGGCTGAAAAAGGGAACGAGCTGCGAGGTATTGGATGAACCTGTCAAGGCAGATGCCCCAGTAAGTACAATATCCTACTACTGTTTCCTAAAATAATGTTACTGGGTTTTTGATAACAAATAAGATTAAATCAGAAACCAATTTGGGAACATTTCACTGTTATAGAAACATTAACAACAGTAAGCAAGTAGTGAAATATTTTGGGGCTATTACATTACATACTTGAAGCTGAACTTACAAGACAATGTGAGTCATTTGGTATATGTATAATGTGTGTATACAGTGTACACACAGTATATGTGGAGTATGTGCTTTTCAGTGTGTAATGCATATTTTCGCAGGAAAAAAAAGCATGAACTACAGATTACAAATAAATTGTATTTGTATTTATAAGTAACTATGTGAGTAACTATGGTTACCTAATGGCAGAAAGCTTTCAGATATTTCATTGACTTAACCCTGCTACAGATACACACACACATACACACGCACGCACACACACACACACACACACGCACATCCTTACAACCTCAGTGGAGTGATGAACAGGTAGGCAGCTTACAGAGCTGGGATGTGGTTGATGATTCACGCGCTGCATGAGTTGTGCAGCTGCTGTTTGCTCATCAAGATTCAAACGACTGCATGTGGGTCAGGGGCTTAGCCTATATCCCAGGCTCCTCATCAATGGTCCTATAGGTGGCTCTCTGGCGGTCCTATCCTATCAAGTAAGGCCAAAGTATACTACCAAGTGTGTGGCCACGCGCAACACAGACAAGTGATTGGGCCGTATATAGAAGTGGTTCTCAAAGTGGGGTCCGCAGCCTATTGCCTGGGGGCCAGCAAAATTATTTGTTATACATAAAAAAAAAATATATACATGTATATATATATATATATATATATATTCTTTTTTTATTACATTTTGTTTAGAAAAGTACATATCTGTCTATGGCGACTATTTGCACCAATAAAAAAATATTTTTTTCCATTAAATTGAGAACATTTTTAAGATCAAATTAGCTAAATTGAGAAAATATGATTTTCAAATAGTTCAAATGGCATGGAAGAATATATGGTAGGAAGCATATCAAAGTCATTATAGTCTTATATAATGTCTCTGAGCATATGCTTAAAGGCAGGGTCAGTCATTCGTTCTAACTTCGAGCTCAAATGAAAACAGTATCACTCTGCTGTCCTCCATAATAATTCAATACTTCTACACAGCCCTGGCTCCGTAAATAGTAACAGAAACAAAGTGGCAAACACAATGCATTTCGATGTGTGATGCGGCCCCGTGGAGGACCGCATAGCGATACTGTTAGAAAACATGAGAAAGTTAGAAAAAATGACTATTATGAGGGGGACCATGGATATTTCTCTCCCCTGTAAGGGGTATATGGCCCAAGAAGGTTTGAGAACCCCTGGTATATAGCCTAAGAATTACTGTAGCAATTTCTAACACAAACTAAACTAAACCCTTAATCAACATCAGTAGGCTATTGAATGGCCAGTTACATTACGCACTGTATAATTCATTTGGACAAGACCAGTCTAACAATATTGACCCACTCTCTCAGGTTACATCTCCTTAGTCCATTATATATTGATTTACACACACACACACACAGAAACATGAGTAGATTAGATATGCGTGCGTGCGCGCGCACACACACACACACACACACTCAAACAGGTATTTTGCGCAAAAACACATTTTAAATTCCTATAGTCCCCAGACGGCAATGCCCAGCAAGAAGTTCTATTGAAGAAACAGGCTGCAACCCTAGAGGAGATAAAGGTCTTAACTAATGAGGTACACACACACACACACACACACACACACACACACACAGAGAAACATCTCTCTCTGTCTCACATTCTCCTTCGCTTTACAATGCACACCAAACCAACATACAGTATAAACTGTCAATCAAATGCATCGTCAACGCTGACTGTTTATTAAATCAGCGGCTCTACACAGTACTAATCGTGACACAAGCAACTGAGGTAATTTAAGAGGTGCAGGCAGCTCTCCCACTTATGTGAACTACGTCACAGCTCCTTTAACAATGGGAGTTATTGCTTTAAAACTGTAGAGATTTGGCAGTTAGGATTGTGGAAAAGCTGTCAGATAGTCACAGTAGGCTTGGCATTGACGTGTGAATACCAGATGGACAGGATATATCGACACCATTTGATGGCTGAATGAAGAGGATGTTATTTTGGCAGTGGATATTCAGCTGTTGTACGGCATTGGTTGATATTCCGCTGGTAACACGGTATATACGTGCCAGCAATGGAGCTTAAATCTTTTATTTAAAAATAAAATAAATACAAACATTTGCATAAATCTGGCATATCTTGTTATGAAACTATCCCTTAAAATAAAACATATAGGCTACATTTGAAACATGTAAAAATAGGCTATATATTAATCGCAATTAATTACGTAAAGTGTGCGAATAATCACGTTTATTTTCTATTCAATTCTGACAGCCCTAGTATGAACCCATAGTGACGAATGAGAGCACACAGAAGTGCGTTGAACAGCTGAATATCATTTGTATATTTGGCATGAGTAGACAAATAATTTGCTTTTAGAAATACATTTTAGATTTAGATATAGACGCGATTTAAAAAATCTAATCTAGAGTACAGTTGTTATAGCATCAGTGATTCAGCAGAATAGTAGACAGGTTAGCTCCAGTATAACCCCTATAGGTAGCTATATTTAAGTGACTATGATGTGAATATTATAGGGTTCATGGCACAAGCACCTAGTAGGTGCTGGGGAAAACACATTGAAAGCATTCGCTTTAAAGGCTTCCCTGTGACTGTGCACCTCTTGCTGACCTGTGATTGTTGCAGCTCAACCAGGAGGCTCTGAAAGAACACGAGCAAAAAACGAGAGTTCTGCCGGCGGAGGTGAGGGGGGCGGTAAACACCTGCCTGGAACCCCACTTCCCTGAACTGGTCGAAAAGGCAGAGGACAACAAAGTGGACGGGGTGGGTTTCTATGGTGACGTCTTCCTCGGTTAGACACCCCCCCTCCCCCTAAACCCAGCCATCCACGCTTCTCTCCAGTGCCTCCTACGGTGCTTCCTTGAACCTATCATTCAGCACTCCACGATAAATCCCTTGGCCTCTATATTATGATATAATATGTCTTTCTGAGATGTAATGTCGAAGTACTTACTGTAACATTGGTATGTATGTCTTTCTCTTTCTTTTTTACCACTGTTTATCATAAATTATACATGTTTTTAATTATTCACACAATCTTTTCAAACTTTTTTGAATTATTCACAATGCACAATTGTTCCATTGTATATTTATATCATAATTCATTTAACAAGGCATAACATCTAGTATGAAAATGTAGCAGGATAATAAAAATGTTATTAATTAGTCATTATTTCCTTGTGCCGAGAGGCTTTCAATAAACCTTTCAGTCTGTAGCGACTTTTTGTGTTATTGCTTTTCATGAAGTTCATTATGGAATAAGGTGAGTGCATTGCATAGAAGAACATTTTGTAAAACATACCAGTAAAGGTCAGTGATGTTAGTGATGAGTAAAGACCTCACTGAGTGGCTCATGTATGGCTGTACTTGTGAGTGAAGATCCCTTGGTAAACTTTCCATTACCATCTCGCTTTTAGCTGTAGAAATGTATGGAGGTGCTCAGCTTTAGCTATTTGTAGAAGTTAAACTAATCAAACACATGGATTTCTTTACGTGAAGAGAGCATGAATTAATAAACAAAGGTATACATATTATATGTTGAGCAATATGGTATCCATTTGTGTTAAAAGCCTTCATATATTATGCCATCTTTAGTTTATGACAAAGCACTTCCAGAGCTAAACAATACTATCACTTTGGTTAATAGGATAACCTTTAAACACAATTAAAAATAAAATATTAAATTTTATTAAAAATAATATAACTACCGTATATTAATAATAACAAAAATACTATTTTGAATGGCTCAATAAAAAACAACAATTGGAACAACAATTTCTATTCAAGTCCTGCTTGACAGAGACTTAAGAAATGGTCAGCTCTTTGCTCCATATAGTGTTACCAGAGGCTCAGAAAGCAGAGAAAAGTCATTCTTACTGTATGTCACATGTTAGTGTCTACAGCACCGTATGTAAATCTAGTCTTTGATTCATCAAGTCTGTCTGTTGGTTTTCGTTATTGTTTACTAATTATCTGAATCAAATGCAATTGATTGGCTTTTAAAAGTGGAGGATCTGGACAGCTTGTGCCTGAGATTCCTGCCACCTCAGACATGAACACAGATGAACTGTGAGCTTGTGTTGTGAAGCCACTCATCTTTGAGTCACTAAGCTGGTAATGTTGCAGAAGGAACGAGCGCTGACAGTTCTCTCATGGCAGACGGTGAAGGAAGGCCTGACAGTCCTATATCCCTGGGATACTCACTGACAAAGCATGTGGAATGGGAAATACAATAGCTCCATGTTGTTATTAGAATGTTTTAAACTGAATGTGCCAAACTGTAAAGAAAAACTATTGCAAAATATATTAAGTGAACAATGAAGGGGAGAAAGTAGTCAAGCATATATGTTAAAAATGCCATTTGTTTTTTATTCATGAAATTATTCAAATGTATACGTAAATGTTTCGTTACATGATCAGGAGGGTCATGGTGATTTGTTCTAACAATCACAATGAATTAGCATTAGCCTATTTTAGGAAAGATCATTGGAGATATGAGTGTGACAATCTTACTGCATGTTTCTGTTATGTAACAGCAAATACGAAAGTAAGAGGTGGCTATTTTCTTATTTTAGTATATCCAAATATGTTGTATTATATAATGTAATGTCGATTCATTCAAGCACACTAATTTCAATGCATTCTGCTCTTCACCTGTTTGATAAAGACACTTTTTAGAGGACCACCAACCTCCCAGAATGTTGAGGTTGGTCGTTGTACATGCACCCACCACCCCCCACACACACACACACACACACACACACACACACACAGCAAATGTGCACATCAGCCCAGACCTCACTGTTAATTGAATACTAATGGGTTCATGTTTGCTAAGCATCTTCTTGGGCTCAAATATATTCCATCTAGCCATTTTGAGTGATTTATACTGCCCGTCCTCTCCCTTCACTATGTGAATAGTCTGTTGCCTAGTGATATTTCCATGATGGCCCAACAAAAGGATCCTTTTGACTCACTGTGAGAGGATACAGACATACGACTCGCGGGTGAAAACAAACGAGATTGCTACAGCAACAGCAGTGAAACCACATCATGACCACTGCAAACAGCTTCTCTTGTTGGCGAATATTATTTTCATATAATCAAAAACCAATGGTGTTAGTATTTTAATAACACACACTGAAACATACTATAAACCAAAGGGCCCTCTGTGAACTTCATGAGCTCTCTTTAATTCCATTAAATCAATAAGGTGATGATAACAAACTAATATATAATATATAGTGAGTATTATTTAACGGCAAAACACCTTTTTTTTAAAGGATTAACATTTAGTTTACTTCAAACTCTTCAAGAGCTGAACTTTCTAAAGTTGGGAAATTGTAAAGAAATGTCAGTGCCATTAGACAAGCAAACATTCTTTATTCTCCGCAAATGCTTGTTGGTCTGAAGTTGAAATGGACATTGAAAATATGCTGCTGTTTAGAAAGCACTTATGTTACAGTGGTTTTCTGTGTGTGTCCAAGCTGTCAGATATAAATTATAAAGGAAAACTGCCCTGATGGACACATGCATCTTTTTTACTGTAATTGTTTTATTTATTTTTTATTCTTACGTTCATCAGAACTTTGGTGAACTTGCTGTATCAAACAGCATGTAGGCAGGTTGGCAGGCAGGCAGGTCTTTGTAATAAAAGGCCACAACACCTGCAGTGTCATAAATACACGGTATATATAATTTAGTCACAAAGTGCATTCAAACTAATAGTTTTTAACAGCAGCATTTCTGCAGTACAATGCACAGGCAACAGCATTGCTTATATTACTTTCCATGTTTAGGGTATTCGTTTTTTTTCCCATGCGACTAATTAAAAACAGCCTCTGGTATTAGAAACAAGCACAATTGCATGTTGTCCTCAAACACTTATTGTCAATGAACAAAACAGGCCCTTGCTGTAATCTGTAGAAACAAACCATAGACAATGATAGACACTAAACAACATGAGCATGAAGAAAAGAAAATGAATATACCTGATCATCGAGGCCACTACATATCACATGCAAAATAATTCCTTTTGCTGTTTTCATAATATGATGGTTTCACACATGAAATGATAACACCTTATAACGAAATAGTGAAGAAATATCAGTAGGTTGAAATCATCACATTTATAATCTCTTGTTGTGTAGTATTACCATTGTGTATCAACTCAACATCAGGACCTCAGGATCCCCCTCCTACAACAAAATGTGCATCCCAGGAATTTGTGGGGACGCTATGTATATGTACAGTATGTAAGAAGTCCTGGACTCTATGCTGATAGACTCCATGTCAAGACATTATGTGAGATGAAAGCTGCCATGTGTTTTTCACATAAAGCCTCCAGATGATTTGTTATCCTCCGACCCAGCCAAAAGCAGCCACTGGCGACCATGTCCTCTGCAGTGTGACGGTGGGTAGGACATACCCCAGGTGATGCCCGTCTGTAGCCATAACACAAATACATTTGTTATCCAATTGTCCAATTTATTGAGCTGCCAGTGGGGAGCGGCCCTGCAAGGCCACAAATGGAGCCTGTCAGAGACGGAGATGGAGAGGGTTCACGCCGGTCCTCCACATCATTGCAGAAAAGGAACTTACACCAAGATTTATAGATTAAAGGTGTAGTCAGTCAGTCAGTGATGTTTAAACTGTATCAAAACAAAAACACCTCTCCCTTCAATGCCATAGGGTGCTCCCTCGGATGTTCAGCCCTACACATTGGAAACATTGCAAAGGATATTGTTGTCTGGTGCGGTCTGCGCCACTTTGTTTGTGTTCCTCTTTACAGAGCCAGGGCCATTTAACACCAGCTATTTTAATAATTGTATTATCGTACAATCACTGACTATACCTTTAATAATAAGACACAGGCGGCTCATAACAAACAAAGCTGGGGCTTTGGTTTAAATTTACTGGAACATCTCAAATGTGCCATGTTATCTTTGCTCCCTACAACCAAGTTGGAGGTAAAACCAACTACAGTTCAGACAAGCTTCTTTTGTAAGGAGTGACCTGTTGGCTTGAAGATTATTGAAGGTTATCCCTATAAACAATGTAGTTTCTCATAGTTGCATGTTAGATAATGATAACGCATTATAAAGCACATAGTCATCTGAGCAAATCTATGTTCTGTATGAAATTGTCTGCTTACTTTATTATTTCTGGCTTCAGATTAGGACAATAATCCTCCATCCATTACCATAGCAAAGTAAACAAGGAGTAAATTGTTCCATGTTAATCTATAATTCTTGGTTGTCCAAAAGGCCTCAGTCCGAGGACTGATATTAGAGCTGCCTAAATCTGAAGGCTGGAGGCACAGTCTGGTGTTAACCATCTGGTCGTGGCAGGCCTGAACCACTGATGGTTCAGCCCGCTAGCCAATAACATATCGGCAGCCTCTTTGATTGACAGCTCTGAGCAAAATGTCAAGGTAACCAGTGATGGCTTTGTGAGAGCCCTTTCTCATCCAGCTTATACTCACTGTCTGTCCTTGGCTGTGCTGAATGGAAGCCATGAAAACATCTTTATTCTCTTGGTATTAACGCTGAATACAAAGCCACCGCACTATTATTTTTCAAGGTTGGAGAGTTCAATTTAAGAAATCCAGATATTTGAAAGTGACATTTGAATTGTATTTTTGTGGGAGAACTGCCATGACCTCGACTCAACTCCAGTGAGGCACAAACACACATTGTGGTTGCATCATGACAACAGGCCAGATGCTCCCTGCTTCTCAGAATGGCAGGTGTGGGAAACGTCCATCGAACACAAGCTGCCGTGTCCTTGTTGCAAATCAAAGGGCATTAGTGTGCTCAGAAACGCACACAATAGTGTGTTCAGAATACAAATGCATCTGTCACCACCGCATGTGTGTCTGCCAGTGAGACTTGTTATTCTACACTTTTTCAAGGTACACACGGTATGTTGTTAAAAGAAAACAATATGGCTTATGATTATGATAATGTTACATTAACAATATAAGATCACACAAAGTTAAGACAACAAGAAATTGCTATACTGTATATTCCATGTCAATCAAAATTTAGTGTATCGATGCTAAGCATCGTGGACTTTATTTGTTTTTTCACTAAGGGGATGCCCTCTGGGAGTGGAAAATAAATGACTCTGGACATGGTACAATGTGTTTTCCACCGTGCGTTGTGGGAAAATAAGGTGTGCTCCAATTAACTAGGAGCAGTGCATGCTCTATAGCAAGAGGGCACTCATTGGTCCCAATGAGTCCAACGTGAACTCCTGCTGCTAAATTCTGCTCTTAAGCGAAATTAGTCCCAGGGGGTTAGTAGCTAAGTGGAGTTACCAAGGGAATTGCGTCAAGTGATTTTTTCCATTTACAGCTCTTTCTTAAAGCAACGTGAAAGTCTGTTGATTTTGTAGCTACGGAAAGTGCAGCCTCACAGTAACTAATCAAGCCAAGGATGACAGGTAGCACCTTAACATTACTAGAACCTTCATTTCTCATCAGCAATTCAGAGGTGCTTCAGGTTAGGCTAGACTCTACAGTGAATGGGTGATCAGGTATTTACTGGGGCATCTCTGCTTTTTTGCATACATCTGCCCAATTAGCTGGCCTCATGAGTCCGACTCATTCAGCTTCTGAATATCCCATCTATATTCCATTCATTCCATTTATCCAGTAAGTAGTGAACTTGTTTAATATAATGCATAGAAGCATATGGTCATAATTTATTTGAGACTATACATTTAGGGGATGAAAATGTAAGTTTTGCATAATATTCATAGATATTAACTTGAAGCCAACAATGCATGTGAAGGAATCTAACTTCTCTAACATAATAGTTGTTTCGTTAAAGATGCATTATTCACTCTGCCAAGTGCTGAATATAGATGAGATAATAAAAGATGTACCCAGACACCTCAGAATGGATACTATTTTTGACCTGCAATAGTAAATGAAAGCAGTTCCTATATGTGCACACAAAAAGGTGTCAGAACAATTACCTCTCTCTAAATGTCAACAAGACAAAAGAAATTATTATTGATTTCAGGAAGAACAGAGCAAACCACATTCCTATCTCCATTAATGGAGCACCTGTGGAGATAGTT
>JAODUE010009911.1:6902-28024 GCA_027564755.1 Amblyopsis hoosieri | reverse complement strand
GGGTGACACAGATTCTGAGGGAGCACCCTATGGCATCGACTGGATTTCTATATTATCAATAATGTAGTTATCCGATTCGAAAAAATAATCGATAGATTAATCGACCAAAAAAATAATCGTTTGGTACAGCACTATATGGGATGCGCCCCTAGCTCCTCAGTAGCATGAGCTGGGAACGTCTACCACTGCCCGTGCTAGGGCTGCACGATTAACCACATCGCAATGTGGCGTTTTTTTTATATAATTATTTATAAATAATCTTCACGCACTGCGTGCATGACAAGCTGCGTGTATTTGCTGCATGCTAGCGCAACACCATAATAAAGATGACTGACTGGCTGTTAGCAGAGGAAGCTGTCATAATACGTAATATTAAGCCTTTCGGTTTGGTGAGAGAGTTTAATTGTCTGGGATGTGCATTCGTCCTCTGGTTTTTATTTTGAAAAGGTTTGCAATCCTTTTAAATATTGTCATTGCTCTTATTTAGGCTGGCTGGTACCGTTCCCATTTGAACCGGTACCGTTTTTATACTTGCAAAAAAGGTCATGCCCAAACTGGCATGCATGATTGTGTCGGCTATTTCTCTATACGAGCGCATATGGAAGTGCCAAGGAATTTGCGATGTTTATAGCTACACATTTTTCATGCAAAACCTATTTCACAAGTAGGAGGTTGGTGTAATTAAGATATTCGCTAAAGTAAAAAATATACATGCCTTGAACATTAAATAAGACTACTTCAAACTCGTTGTTTAGACGTACAGAATCGGAGCAGCGGGACCGGTATATCAGTCACTTTACCATTGTGACGAAAAGAGAGCTAAACTGGAAGGCAAAGCTCTCAAAATCTCAGGTAAATTGGAATTAGACAAGACTTTGAGAAGTTTGAGCGTGAATATTGTTAATCTAACTTTAAAGAGTAGGTCTTATTTTTATGAATCCTTCCTGTTAAGTGAACATTGCCTTGTAAGTGTAAAATGTCAACAAACAAGAGAACTGTTGAATATTACTTAGAGAAAGGCAAGAGCTGGTAGCTTACCTTAGTGTAAGCTGCCAGCTCTTGCCCTTTAGTAATACATTAAAAACGTTACCGACTAAATAGACTCTGTATATAAATTAAGTTCTGCTAAATACTTTAAAATCCTACTAGGGCATGGTGGGACAGAGAGCCATCAAAGGTGTAAACATCAGAGCTAGCTAGGTCTTCATTATGTTCTAATGATGTGATAATCATGTGACCCAATGAAGCAACCACCAAAAACAAAACCACATTATGTTCAATATAGTTCCCCTTTCCATGTAATTATGTGACAAAATGACGATTTGGAAACACAAAATCTTTAACAGTGTGCACTTAGGGTCATATTGGCTAATTACTGTAATGTATGCAACACTTCACATCCAAAACAACTTACATTGAGTACAATTAAAAGTGCTACGTGTAATATATTTAGTTTAAAAATAAGAAATATCAGTTTTAATATGTCAAAGACCTGTATACTATGTTACAGAGATATTTTGTGAAATGGACAGATGGCTCTGGTCCGTACCCTTGTTAATACCACTTTGTACTTCAGGTTAGTCACTAGCTTACAGGCTGCCCTCATGAGAAGAATAAATACAGAGATACTTATGGATGTATTATAAGAACAGAGCTACTGCTTGCAACCCGTTGGCTGATAAGTATATGAAAAATATAGTTTAAAGCAAATGTCTTAATTAAAACAGTATTTTTAAACAAGAGCTGATTGAACAAGGATGTGAAGTCTGAGTGAATATGCAGCATATAGTAATATGCTCAAGTCATATAGGCGCAAAAAAAAAAAAAAGATCTTTTAAATATGCCAACATTGTCTAGTTAAACTATAGCCTAGTTTGTTAATACAAGACATAGCCTTAGACATAACATAGCCTTGTATTATGCTATTTGCCCCGGCATTCCAGTACACTGGCCAGTGTTCATTTCATTGATGAAAAAGAAATTTCCTTGACGGACAAGACGTTAACGAGCTGAAAATAGATTGATAAATAATACTATGACGAAATTTAAACTGTATTTTTGTTGCCGAGAAGACTAAACTGTTAGTGATATAACTTAAATGTTGTAACTCTGCCTGCATATGATTTACCTTAACTGCACACATAAGTGTGCAGCACAATGTCAAAGCCGGCTGGCGAGACCATATGATTTACCGTAACTGCACACATAAGTGAGCAGCACAATGTAAAAGCTGGCTGGCGAAACCGTCTTGTCACGAATGCGTTCACATGACTGCAGTGACAGATAAACAAAACTATTTTTGCCCTATGGTAGGACAATCTGACATGATAGGACAGATTTCGGACATCGGATACATTCCATAAATTGGTCTTAAAAAGTAAACAAATAGCCTTCAGTGTTAATCCGGATTCCATACCTTAGTTGCCTACCAGGCTACAATGACGGAGTATGATTTGAAGGGACAAAATAACTTATCAAATTGTGCTACAAGGCCGAATAAAGGGTTAGCTTGAATGTTGACTATGCTACCATCTGCATGCAACAGGCTACCTTATTAAACTTTTGCGTTAGTTTAAAGATAGAAAACATTTGACAAAATGACTAAAATGTAACTAAAACAGACGACAATCTAAAACAGAAAAAATTTGCACTGGCAGTTGTACCCCCACAATTCTGTGGTGGTAGCCTATATATATATTGGAGTTTATCATGTGTTCCTTTGTCTGTTATTATTGTGTGTTATCGGTATTCTGTCGGGTTGCCTACAGTAACTGCATGTACTAAACGCCGAGCTAGCATGGCCATTACCTGGATTTTGTGTTTGTCGTCTGGCATGCAACCGCTGGCTCCGACGCATTACAGTTGCCTGCAAACCATAGCCTATATCGTTCCATATGGCGTTGATATTGTTTGGCTGACTGTGGCTGCTTTATTGCTGATATGGCACAGGTTGTTGACTGTCTTTTAGCAGTTTGCTTAATTGTGCTATTCTTGCCTTTATGTGATGATAAATAGGCTTACATAAATTAAGTAGCCAATTGGCGTTGTATAATTAATATTACACTGTGTGTGGACCCTTTGGTTGGGTACCGAACTCGGTACTTTTAAGAGTACAGACCGAATTACGTCGGTACTACCGAGTACCGATTGAAATAAAATCAATCGGTACCAGATTTCGGTACCTTAGGGCACGTAAAGAGAGAAACGCAAGCAAGATTACATCATCCCTGCACAGCCTGCAGCTTGTTAAATGTTCAACACAATCACGGCGACGAGGAGCCAAAAGAAAAAACAGGTTTACCTTCTTTCTGTACTTTACTCTCACTTGACATGGAGGGTTACATTTATCCAGGGCTGGCTGCAGGAGTTTGAATAAAAAAATAAAGTTCTGGCCTATTTATAGATTGCTTAATTTTCCCTGTGCCTTTGAGGCTAAAGGAGTTTTCAGTATCTAGTCTTCATGCTCAATGGATAAATAGATTTTTATTTTAGCGCGTTACACATCTATTTATCATTCTGGAAGTGAAGCTTCCAGATCTCGGCAAAACATTGTCGGGTGTTTGTGTAAAACATTACGTAGTTGCAGTTGAGAC
This sequence comes from Amblyopsis hoosieri, assembly GCA_027564755.1. Lineage (NCBI taxonomy): Eukaryota > Metazoa > Chordata > Actinopteri > Percopsiformes > Amblyopsidae > Amblyopsis > Amblyopsis hoosieri. The sequence goes on along the minus strand of JAODUE010009911.1, from coordinate 24,431 downwards.
TGGAGTAGTGAGATAAACAGACTGCTGTAGAAGCGGAAACAGAAAACTCTGTGGCGGTATGATAGCGCTAACCTGACATGCCAGAGGAATTGTTGTCACAAGTCACGGCGAAATTAAACTGATGCTCGCGAGATCATGATGGTCTCGCGAGGCTATGATAGAGCAGGAATTAGGTCACATGTCTCCGGTCAGATCAAACTAGGCCTATGGTTTATAGCAGCAATACTTACTGTACAACATCCTCATTTCGGATTTAACCCTGTAGGCTACAACTACAATTAATGTCACTATGAAAGTGCGCCTTGTATTTCTGCTTCGGAGAACGTAGTTCATACACAGCAGGCCAGACCACTAGCAGGGTAGGGAGCGATCGAGAAACCTGAGGGAGGCACAGTTCAGCCTTACATTAGGCTGTAGACTAAAGCAGAACTCCTAAAACACGTTGTTTGTAAAGAGTCAGTCAGGCAATTTCTTTCCCCTAGGTAACATTAAATTAATTAAAATTATTACAGAAAGCAAAGTACCGAAAAAGGTACAGTTTAGGTACCGGTACCAAATTTGAGGTACCAGACCGGCACTGGTATCGATTCAAATGTGAACGGTACCCAACCCTAGTGGACCCAGTAGTGGATTAACTGAGAAACTGGTGATAATGGAGCAGACGCTCTAAGCAGGAAAGTGAACTAAGGACGCCACAATATTCTGGTGAAATACTGACCACTATGGTTTGAAAAAGATGCAAATGTTATACATATATAGTGGCACCTTTATGGAAGAAATTAGTTTATTAGACATCTTGCTCAAGTCATGTTTACAGGTAGACCAGAAGTATATTGGGGATCGAACTAGGGCTGCAGCTATCGATTATTTTAGTAATAGAGTATTCTACCGATTATTCCATCGATGAATCTAATCATATATTTTGTTATATTAAAGATGAATACCAAATATACAAAAGACAATAAGAAATCTCATAATGAACAACAAATTGGTTTATTTTAGAAAAATCCAAATTTGTATTACCTAATTTGTATACAATAAGGCCTGCGCTGTATACCATTTCATCCGGTATACCGGATATATTATATATTTTAATTTCCTGTACGGTATGAATTTTTAACATACCTCCATACCGTAGCACAGCTGAAACAACAACTTTAATGCATATTGTTTGATACTAGAATGCTACAGAATGCTGTTAATTGTGTACTATTGAAAGGGGACCCATTAACTGAGCGTACCCTTCTTACAAACAATTAAAATATTACATTTATAAAACACAATGAATTACCCACAACTTACTCGCAACATGGCAAACAATGGCACACAACATTATGTAACAGACAATCATTGTACATAAAATGACACGGCCGAACGGCATACTGGGTGTGGGTGTGTGTGTGGGGGGGGAGCTCTTTATTGGCTCGCTAGAATTTATGTGTCGGTCGCTGTAGAAAAGCAGGCGACTGCAGGCCTACGTTCTTCCGTGTTGTTGGGATATTTGGAGAGCAGTATCACTCCGGTAAGAAGACATACCTTGAATCTAATGTTGAATTGCTCTGTACTCGTCTCTCTTTGACTGTCTGTACGGTCCGTCCTTTCGTTCGTAATATGGATCCACCGCTTGCTTTTCCAATCATATCAGTGCCTCGAGAGAATGCCTCTTAAAGTACTAGCATTAAATCTTACAACTTTAATCACAAATGTTATTGGTATTTCAATTGGTATTCCAACACATTTACTGTTGGTGAGGTGAAAAGAGTATGTTGCCAACAGTGGCTAAAACTAAATACTATTACATTGATTATTTAAGCCAGTATACATATTATCTATAGCCTAGAAAAATAAGTATCTCTTTCGTTCTTTACTCTAGACAGTTCACAAGCAATCGTTAATTCTGTCGGCAAGGCTAGTTAACTGTGGTTCAGATTTTAAAAACAGATGTGTCTTTCAGATTCAGGTCTATTTGACATAGCTGAACGAAAAGGAGTGACATTTAATTCATTTATTTTATATTTTGTAGCCAGGTAAGGAGAAATAAGCACAAGGAGTAGACTTATAGCAATCACTATCACTTTTAACTGACAAACGAGGTGAGCTATCGGCTCCACAGGAGAACATTCATTTAGTTAGGATTCATTTAGTTATATTTTGATTTTAACAGTTCCAGGTTGTACTGATTATGTTTATAAATGTTTAGATTTCCTACTTCAAGCATATTACACACAGTAACACTGCAGGACATGTTGTATGTTTAACCTAAAATAAAAACAAATGAAAAACTCTTTCATCTTAAAGTTAAAGAGTTGTATAAACCTCTATTATTTTGTATGTTTCTCAGAGGGAAAACACATCTGAATGTTTGTCAAGCGTCATGTCAACCACTCTATAACAGACATGAACCATTGCATTATGTCAAGCAGTGATATCCCCAACAGTTATAATACTTATAGTAACTGTTGCTTTAATAGACTGCAACCACATTAGTGGTTGGGAAAAGTATACAGGAAACCATTATTTTTCAGGAACAGGGTAGCAATGACACAGCTACACATATGTCGTTAGCCGACTTGATTTCATTTGACTTGGCGGCCGTTTCTAACAGCATGGGTCAGTGAACAAAGCATGAAAGCAAACATAGGTGGGGGCAACTGAGATCATACCAAGTTTTGAGAGGTCTAATATCATGTAAATGTGCTTTTTAAAAAGGAGGTGGGTTAGGACGGTTTCCGTATATTAGCACATAATATTCAGTTAACTGCTAGACTGCTAAGACCCTGGTTCTTATCACCTGCCTTAGGAATACAATGGTTAACATGCAGGCATCATGCCTAGCAAGGCTATTTCCCGTCAGGACACCAAAAGATAATTTTCCTGTGAGCAAGACACTGTTAAACCACAATCTAAACTTGTGGAGGAGACGGGGACAGAGTGATGAGAAACGGACTCATCGGCTTAGCTGTGTTTATCTAGCTGCAGCTCTCAACATTTACACTCACCTTTGGACAGCAATCCCATAATATTGAATATATTTAATATATTCAATATTATGGGAAAATTTAATAATTAAACAATTATGGACCATACCTCAAAACTGTGTGCTAATTGAGAGGAAAAACATCTCATTAAGCAGCCAACTATGCATATAGTGTCGTAATACCCACTCCAAATTACCCACAATATGCAACATTTTTAAACAAGTGAAATATCTAAGATGACTTCTATGCACAAAAGGATTCTCTCAAATTTTGTTCATAAAAGTGTTCCATGTACCATGTTAGTGAGCACTTCACCTGTGTCATCCATCCACTGACAGGTGTGGTTTAACAACATGCTGATGAACAGATTATTGCACAAGTGTGTCGTGTTCACAATACTGTAAAAGGCCACTCAACTAGTAGTCATCCCTCGCTCTATTCCTGTACCTGTTCATTTTTCTCTAACAAGAAGGGTTTACTGACAATCGACAAAGAGAGATGTTCAGTATTAAGCCCACACTGCATGCAAAGCGGATCTGCTTCGAATTATCTCCCATGTTAATCAATGAGTGTTTGCACACTGCACCTAAAGTGATGCTCACTCTGCTTTCACTTATATTGCCTTGTGTTTTGAAACAATTTTACAAAGTTTCAATGGAAATAAATTGTAGATGCAAAATATTATTAAAAATAATTATTTACTTTTTACCCATCGACTCACCATTTGATCAATCTGACAATTGTCAAACCTTGTATTCATACAACTTTGTTATTCACTTGAATTGTCATAAAATATTTGTGATTATGTAATTGCCCTAAAAAATACATGATATTATTTCCGCACAATCATTGTAGAGCAACACATTATATATCATGAACAAATGTGCAAATAAAATCAGTGACTGAATATTGGCTATCAAATCAGGGTCAAATTTCTACTTATAGGCCTAACTTGGTAGGAGAAAAAGTAAGCAATATAAAAAAACAGCTATGGCACACAGACCTGAGCAATGAGTGAACTATTTGATGTTACAAATAGCCTTATGAATTGGTGTATTATTTGCATAAAAAAGCCCACAATTTGTTTGATTTGAAGCTGAAGTTGCTAAATAGACAGATTATTCCCTTTGTGTAGCCTAATGCAAAAATAAATAGGCCTACATTTTAGTAATCATATTAGTAATCTACCCAATTCCTGAAACATAGGGCTCCCCCACATAGAAAATCCCAATTTAAATACTGCCATAGTTATCACAAAAACACTAGGATCGCCTCCAGTGTGTCCACTGAAAACCGGTTTATGTGTACAGTAGTAAAATAATCAAAGAAAGATTAACTGATAGCAAGTGTTCATAATTCAGCTCCCTAGAAACATTACATACCTGTTCAAGACACAATAGTCAACTCTAGTTCACACACACACACACACACACACACACACACAACCTTAAAGTGACACAAATGAAACACAACATGGCCTAGTAGTAACCCAAAGCAACCCCAGACCAACAAAAACACATTCAGTGGCACACAGCCAATCTTAATATGGCACAGGACATACACTCACCAGCTGAAATTCCCTACGACGATCATAGGCATTCTGTATAGCCAGGTCGGCCCACAGGGCACGGATGGAAGGCAGGTAGTGCTGGAAGACCTTCGTCTCTACCATGCCATGGCCGTGGGCCATGGCCGAACGAGTGTCAAACGCCATCACGGTGTCCCCATGGCGCTGGTTACATGGATCCCCCCACGGGATCTGCAGCTTCTCCCGTGCATCTACAAGCACCCGTATACCTGGGGATTGTGGAAGAAAGGAAAGACCATTAGCTTCATGGCAACACAGACTGTTGCAGCAGGACACAACTGTCTTGTTGGCTGTATGGTATTGCAGTGATGCATCCATTTATGGGTCACATTTGCTGGTAAGTGATTTGATGAAATTTGCCATCCATTCACTATGGCGTCACTAGCTGGGTTTACATGGACACTTTTTTGTCTTTCCAAATGGAGGCATTCCATGGGATGTCACCTAATCGGGTCTGGTGTTTACATGCACTGTCCCAACTTATCGGAATTAATGTTCAACATGCATACATTATTCTAGCTCATAATGTAACGTGTCCTGCTAGCAAATGGTAAAACCAGCTTCTAGTTATAGGTGCATCGGAAAGCGAGGCTATTGGCTAGTGACTGGTGGAGAAATGTGCGGCTCCAGATGAAGTCACAGAGAAACAGAGAGAAATACGCACACAGAGAGACTAGCACACACGGGCCCTGGCTACCTTAACAGAGTATTGGTTAGGCTACCTCAGCCCAGTCAGGTAGATCCACGCACTAGCCTTCCAACAGAGCTCCGTGGCCGGAACTAACTCCCATTCACTTATTTGTGCGAGTCGCGGTTGAGTGGTACAGACTTTGTGCCATTCTTATAATACAACCATTGTACAGTGGCTGTGTACAGGCATCACACAAAATGTAAGACGGGGCATGCACATTAGAACGCAACCAGGAAGTAATCGGGTTTAACGGTTTACATTCGGGTCATGTAACGGGTTATACTACCTCTCTGCTTCAGAATAAAATTTCGATCGGGTTGGCAGTTTCTCTTCCGATCGTGGTGTTTTATATGGAGCATTTTCTTTCGGGTTGGGATTTTAACCCGATTCCAATCGGAATAATGTAAACACAGCTACGAATATCTTCCAGTTGCAGTCTGCACGGCAGGCTGCAGTATAACCCATTTGCCACACTCAGAATGTTGGTCTGTTGGCTGTGTTTACAAAGGGGGAAAGTGTTGTTAAAGAAATGCTTACAATATAAATGGCCAAACACGTTCACCGTTAGAATGTCAACATTTTATTTAAACTGCAACAATGCAGCTTTGCAAACTCAAAGAAAACATTTGTTATCACTCAGACCATCTCTAATTGAATAATGATCGATATTTTCCAATGGGTGCACTTCTCTTTCAAGGATTCATGACAAAATTCTTGCAAAGAAAGACACGCCAAGAAAAAAAATCACAAGTTAAAATATGTTTGAGAGCTTTTAGTGTCTTGGCCACAGTCAACAGATTAAAAAGTAATCCAAGCAAGTGTTTTGCTTTGTAAACACCATATTTAGACCACAGAGACAAGTGATTCACATTTTAAGTTCAAGGTACTTCTCTGGTTGGAGTGCTGACGGTTAATATGACCATTTACTGCACCTTTCATTTCACTTAGCTGATTGGGGACAGCACTACAAGCAATTATGCACTGGCTTTGACACAATGTGGTTGCCACTTGGTCTAAAACAGGCAAAAACCACATATCTCTAAGCATCTACAGAAATACTGCTAGCGCAAGGCTCACATACAAAACAAGATTATTTAAAACCACCAAAGATGGCGTGTGTGTGCATGCAAGTGTGTGCGCACACAAGCACGCTCCACTGTATGGAATTTGTTTGCGCGAGTGGAATTTCTGGCATTTCAGATTACGCAATCTTCTACACTCCCTGTCCTTTGACATCACAACTATGGCTAAAATGGGTGGAGATAAGGATCTATCTTCATTGTCACTGTTACAATTTTGCCCTGCAAACGTTCAAGCAGGCCTATTAAAACCTGCAGTCTTCAAATACTTGGTTACATTCAGAATGTACTTGAGTACACCGCCACACAACTCCTAGTCATGACCTGGGTAAACAATAGCAGGATGCAAACACATGCAATGTTTAAAGATGGCAGGCAGGGATCAGCCCTGGCTTAGAAGGTCCAGCAGGCAGGCAAGCAGCATTCCAGACTGCGACACAATAAAACACAGTACACTTGGTCAAAACACTACTCACAAACCACCCAAAGGCTACCAGAAGACCACAGCCACTAGTCATTTTGAATCTGGGATCCGGAGAACAACCCGAGTCCGTGTTGTGTTCCCAGATGGTCAGTAGCAAAAAAAAGCACAGAGAGAAGGAGAGCAGTAAGACATTTACATGCACAATCATGCATGTGAAGGCTAATGTGAAGCAGTGTGTGTACATATGTTTGTGTGCATGCCATTGTGAAGCATTATAAGTTTACCAATTGATCCAATGTAGCCCCCTCAACTAGTGACCTCGAGTTGTGAAATATGGTACATAGATCCTGTTCTTCACAAGGACTAATACTTCAAATAAGGGATCTATAGTCCAGGACTTGAAATTGTTGCATAAACCAAACAGTATCACAACAAACAACATGGATGCTGCTATGAGAAAACGGTCTCAGAATCATTTGTAAACATGCATTCCACGATCCACAAATATTCCAAGATTTACAAATGTGTTTAACTATCTACAAATGTCAAATGCATTGCCTTGCCTTTGACTTGTAAAACATGTGCTACGATTTCTACAAATATTCAATACTTTGTGTGCGCATTTCATATGAAATGTCATCTGCAAATCTGTAATTGTGTGTGTGATCTGAATTTGTGTATTTAACAATACACTTGATTGTTCCTTCCTAGAACGTCATTTTCAGACAGATGTTCTTTTTACTATTTTGCAATACAAATGTTCTCCCCTCTCCTGATAATGACAGCCAGCATGTGGCAGTGTTGATCAATCAGCCAAGTGGTTTACAGTCACGTGCATGTCATAGTGTGAACTCTCGTTTAATCGCTCTCACGCTTGCTTAACCTGTCACACCTCAGCAGATTGGTCAAAATTCCACAAACACAAATGTAGGCCTTTCTATGCCTTTTGTTAATTCAAAATTAAATGTAGAGAAGACGAAGGAGTCACAGGACACAAACAGGCAAGCAGCACAGCACATATCCATCCATTTGCCGTGATTTGGAGGTATCATGTTGAAATGCAAACAGTAAACAGTTTACTTGTTTTTGGGCTGTTGATAAAAAAAAATTATGTTCTCACTGTTATTAGGTTTTTGTGTTTTTTATATTGATATTACTCTGCAAGAAAGCCTGAAAAGCCTTTACCTAGACACGCAGTGGTAGAGCGGGGTGATATGTGATCAAGAAATCGCTGGTTCAAACCCCGCAAACTCCTCACCAAGTGTCAAGGTGTCCTTGAGCAAGACACCTAACCCTAAGTGCTCCCCGTGGGCATGGCTGACATCGCTATCGGTGTATGAATGTGCGTTTGAATGGGTGAATGTGGGACAAAATTATGTAAAGCGCTTTGGATAAAAGCGCTATATAAATGCAGTCCATTTACTGACACCCAACTCCAATTTTTTTTTAAGTCATTAGCCTAGAGTTCTCACACACATTTTCCAACCTGCACTGTGAATGTTTCTACTGTGTGGTATTAGTTTAAGCAGACTGTGTATGTCTATATTTATGACTTAAATAAAGATCAGATAAAATGTTATGATCAATTTATGCTAAAATTCCAAAGGGGAAAAGAGTTTTTCTTGCAACTGCAAATAAGTGGATGATAGAAAATTAAAAAATTTACACAATACAGAAAAGCATGAATAATCAGCTGGCAAGTGACCAGGCAAATGCAAATATGGAATAAGCAAGGAAGGGGGCATAAACAGTTAGCAGCTTAAGTGGTCAAGTTCTAGACAAAAGGCTACAGGGTCAATCCATGATAGGCCAATGGGGCTTTTCTACTGGCACATTTGGCAGCGGTGTTGCACTCATTTGAGTTTCCATTACCAGTTTAACCGCGGCAAGTCGCACAGAGCCGCGCCAGAGATGGGCCTGCTCTGGAGCGGGGCCAAAGTGAGCCGCTATAGGCTTCGTCATCATTCATTAATACAATCTTAGCGGGGCTGACAGAGAAAGTTGGTGCGACACACAATATTAACTAAGCCTAGGCTATTTTCAGCCTCTCTTAATTAGGCTAGTTTGTTTTCTTCTTTTGAAGCTTGATCTGGTATAGAGAGCCTATGTCACTTCCCCATTATAGGACCTTAGTTTGTGAAAAATGTGTATGGTAGTCAATGCCGAGAATCAAATTATTTTTTTAACCCATTTTTTTAAGCCTGCTTGTGCAATGGAAAAGGGCCACAAATGTACCAATGCACTCTGAGACTCCTGGAGGATGCCAAGGTAATTGCCTAGCTTGAGATACAGTATCTGCAAGGTCAGGTCAGGTATGGAAATGTATAGACTCTTTAGTAACAACGTAATTTGGTCAGTATACGGTACTGGTCAGTACCCTTTAAAGTACAGAGTTAGGTACCCAAACCTAAATACTGCATTATATTTTGCATTATCTAGTGTGTTGTGAGCAATTTATATTAGTGGTCAACAAGATGACAGCTTTTGGGGATGTTTTGCACATGTGTGAGTAACTGGCGACTGGCACGTGTTTTTGTCTGACGTGACGTCTGATAAAGTAGAGTTCTCTACTTAAAAGAAACAAAGAATGCTCAGCACTGGACAATAGAATGCCTGTGAAAACATGCCAGGGTCGTGCCAGTAGAAGGCCAGATGGCTTGTTTGTTAGTCTCACCAGTCTATGTAATGGGGAAGGAGACAGGTATAGGGGCTCACCTGTCTTCTCTGTGAGAGGCTGTGTTTTATATAGATAAAGAAAGCAGGCGAAGGCCCGAGCTGCACCTGAAAAACAGGCCATTCTTCTAGAATGCAAATAGCAAACAGGAATGGTATTAGGGAGCTATTTAAATACTGCGGCAGCTGGCAAACCATTATATGTAAAGCACTAGAATGTGGAGTATCAAATGTGGGCTAACAAATAAAAATCAATTTGAAAGAAGCTGGTGTGAGATGTGAAACAATCCTTTCCGTTTAAGGATATTGCCTTAAAACTGGGTTCATTTGAATCTGTCTACTCTCTAGAGCAGGTTTTCCCAAACTTTTTTGCACCCACATAGAGAAGACTAATCTATTTAGAGACTCACCAAACACCAACTACTGGTTACGTAATTGCTATACCTATACAAATATTTTTAAGCAGAGGGCTCCAGAATCTATGGTGTGCACATGTGGCCAAATAGGATTTCATCTAATCAGGAATAATTAGTTTATTTTGCCACAAACTTACTCACGACCAATGAGTGAAACAACACGATAGTAACGCATGGAAGCCTTTCATTGATATTCTTCATTCATTCAATGGCCACTTGCAATTTTCACGACCCACTCATTTCCACTCAGTGACCCACCTGTGGGTCCTGACCGACAGTTTGGAAACAGACAGTTTCGAAACCGCTGCTCTAGAGGAAAAAGCCTGCCAAAAGATTGTGAAGAAAACTATCTGGGTAATTTAGGTATTCACTTCTGTTCATAAAACACCAGATTATACATGAGATCATCAATGGGAACTCCCTAGTAATACACACCTACAGAGTACAGACTATTATTTCTCAGACAGTGCACACGGGGACATCCTACTGATCTCATACTGTTCTTATACGATAAAGAAAGTTGTGTGAGATAACCACCCCCACCTCAAATCGCATGACTACATTTATAATAGAAGGTTTTGTGATAGCTTATGCTCTGTTTCTACAGCAGAATTTCCCCAAAATAACCAGGGTGTTTTGTTAGCATGAAGCGTCAAGGTTCAGGATGTGGACACTTTTACATGTTACATATCGATCATTCCATTCATCAGGGCTTTCCATATTTCTTGATTGAAGATTGTGTAACCCCAGGCATAATCATATATGTGACTTAATAATACACCTTACACAGTGGGTGGTTCAAATGGCAATCTCCATCATCAAACCTAGAACTATGGCAGTACAGATGGAAGATCCTATATTAAAATAAGTCAACATTCCCATAAAATGTAAATGAAATTAAAACCAACTAGTCAGCATGTCTGGAGAAAATACCATCTTTCAACAACAGTAGCGACAAGTAAGCCAACATAATAACTGTTTATCATGCCATTGCCATGATCTGAATTGATTAACGCAACAATGATACAAGTACGGTACCGGTATCTCTACACAATAAAACACACATTTTGCAATAACGGTGTTATTAAGTTCTAGTTTGTGAATTTACACAAAAGATCTCCGCTTGTACCCGCGGACTGCTCTCCAGCACCCCAGCAGACAAACACAAATAACATGGGCGTTTCTTGCTAGCTCAGCCTGCTAACAAGGTTAGCACAGTGGCTGCTGAACAGAGAAAGTAGCCCTCCAGTGAGTCAGTACAGCTATACAGAAGCTAGCATACCAAGAAACTTCCCCACTTGTTACGCCAGTGAAATAACTCCACAGAGTAGGCCCAAAGCGATTCACCAGCACAACACAGAGGGTAAAATCATGTTGTTTCTCCACTTGCCTTTAATTACATTACTATATATCGTGGCTTTGAATTCCTCCTTGGCCCTCTGGTCGAAGTCTTGTCCGTGGATGATGCGCATCTGCTTGAGGAAAGTGGACTTGCCGCTCTCTCCTGCGCCGAGCAGCAGGATCTTCACGAGTCGTTTTACATACGTCTTATCTCGGGTAAGACACTTGTCTATCTCCTTAGATTTCCGCAGCTGCTCTGCCTCGCCGTTCGTTAGTAGACAGTTGGGAAAGCATACAGATAAAAAGGACCGGGACGGCAGGAAGTCCGCCATCTTTGAAACAACTTCATCGATACAGACAGCAGCACAAGACAGCAGGCGCTAGGCAGGCAGGGCTCTAGCCGAACTCGCCCCTGTCTGTGAGCGCGAGCGGCGACTGGCGGGCGGGGCGCGGTCACCAAGACAGCCTACGTGAGCGCGCATCACCAAACTTGACTCTTGAATTTCGTGTAGGCGACAAAGTGTAATAGAAATATCTGGTGGATCTGGCAGATACATCTCTTCTGTTGTGCTTCAAGGCAATATAATTAGTATACTTACATCAATTAAAGTGGTGTATTGAAAACGGGAATATTCAACCATCAATTTGTTTAGATGTATGTCCAAATATAACACAGGCTATAATCAAACTTACCTATAATCAATTAACAGTTTTATTATTAAACGTCATCATTATGCGTTATCACTAAGCATTACTTTACATTGACATTAACCAATGAACAATGAAAGGAAACATAACATAGGCTACATTGACAGGCTATATAGCATAGTAAGCCTAAACCTCATCCTGGTTTGAAATTGCTGTTATGCTTCAACTTTGCTGAGATCATCAATCACAGGCTAGTCAAAGAAATGAGCATGACTTGACAACAAAGTAGCCTGCCCTACTGCAACAAAACAGACAGGGAATGCATGCTACATACAGTATCCTTTGTGTTTATACCCACTCAATCCTAAAATATAACACATATCCATACAGGCTACAGCGATTTCAAATTGATAGAGGAACCAGTGAGCAATGGCCTACAATGAAGGCCCTACATGGTATAGTGCATCACTCTGGCGCCCCTGCCTGGTAGTCAGAAAACAGCCATGCGGCAGAACCAGTCCAGACAGGGGACTTGCCTGTGTAGCCAAGGAGGGACTTGCTTGTGCACGAAGACCTCATGTTGACGCTCAAGTTCATACCCAAAACAACAAATGAATGAATATATTTACTCATAAATGTTTTTGTATATATATATATCTTTAATATTCTAATGTTATATGAATGTTGATATTAATTAACTTTACCCCGGTTTTAAACTGACATCTGGTTTGTCCTATATGCTACTCCTCAGCCTTTCTCATCAAGGACTCTGCAAAACGGATCAGCAGTCTAACAACACTACCCTAATAGAAAGAGGAGGAGGGTGTAATTATGCTGAGAGATAAATCCTCTTCTCTTACATTGCCAGCTCCAGGACAGGGGGAGGAGTAAGGTATGGGTGACCGGCTTCTGCTGCTGTCTGACCATAACTTTGGCTTTGGGAAAGTGACGGGTTTCACTACAGTTCTGAATTTGTCTACATTGCCCTGTAAACATGACAATAAGAACAGCACGCCCCAACCGGGGACAGCACTTTCACCCACAAATGCACTGCCTCAAAAAGGTGAGTAATTATTGCTAAAAGCCTATGTAATAGCCTACCTTTCTTTGCAACTAAAACTATTTTTGGTTAAATCATGGTCTCATGATTTATACTGTATGATAGTGACATATTTTCCAGAAATGATCTGCTGGCTGTAGCTTAAATTCTGTTATGTTATGGTTTGTACCATTCCCAAGCTGTTGACCATCATGCCTTTCTCAAGAAATATGCATTGAACTAACCTGCTCACTCCATTTTCCACACAGTGTGCAATCATCTGAATTAAAAATGCTGCTTACTGTACTTCAAATAATTTGTGGAGGTTGTGACTTGTATGGAACTCATGATTTAGAATAAACTAAAATTTCAAATCAATAACAATTGAAAGAAAATAAGTTTGATCGATACGATCATAACACTCCCTCCAATCCAAACAGATGTTTTGGCCAGTGTATACAGGTACTGCTGTTTCCTTATTGTGTGTGTGTGCGCGGACTTGCAGTTGGGAGCCATTGTTGTGGAAATGTAGGACCCTAAGAGTGGGTTAAAGGCTTCAGAGCAAAAACTCATCACTACAACCATCCCCCACATCTTTGCAGGTAAGACACACACGCATGCACGCGCGCGCGCACACGCACACACACACACACTAGATTGACCCTCAAGAAAACAGTGCTATAAAAATATTGTTGTCATGGTTTGAAATGAAGTGCACACCCAACCGACATGTGAGTGCTGCATTCTCACACTCCTCTCCACTCCTCCCCTGCAGTTTGCTTAGGCTACCACCATTATCTACCCTTTCCCCTGCTTGGTATAGGTTACAATAGGTTATAGCAGTTACAATGCTTCAGTACTATACTGTAGTGTTGTCATGGACTTGAAACAGTGATGAGTGGACAGTGAGAATCATAATAGGGCCAATGCAATGTATTTAATAAATCCCTTGATGTGTAGAAGGACTGTTAAGGCAGCCACCGGCAGCTAAGATCCTAATACGCGCTATATAAGGCAGCACACAATTGGATGAAATCTGGGCAGTGCCTTGGTAACAAAAGTGGTTCTTTAATCTGGACTAAGACTGTCAGGGGAAAGATCAGTGTCAAAAGGACTGGGCCAATGAAGCTGTCCAATATGTTATGTTAATACTATTTATTTGAGCTATTTATTCATAATAAAATGTTATAAAGTAAGTAATTAAGTACATTTATTTATATAGATCTTTTCACAGACATTAAAAACATCTATATGACAGGTAACTAAGAAAGTACAACAGAAATATACAAATAAAGATAAAAACATGAATAAAAACAGAACTGACAGTTAAAATGGGCAAAACTTCAGACAAATAAATGTTAAAACTATTTAAAAGCTAACCAAAAGCCTGTTTAAATAAGAATGTTTTCAGCTGCTGAATAAAATTGTCAGTGGATTCTATCGAATGCAGTGCTAACATTCCATTTGGTGCAACAGCTTGGAAAGCACAGTCACCCCGTGTTTTGTAGTGGGTTAATGGAAAGAGTTTGGTATGTTGACCTGAGTGATCGTTTGTTGTGCAAGGTTGAAGAAGATCAGCGATTTAGCGTGGTGATTGTCCATGCAATGCTTTGAATCTTGTAAGCAATATTATGAATTGGATGCAGACTTTTATTGGGAGCCAGTGCATAAAGGATAAAAGTGGTGTAAAATGGGATCTCTTTTTTCCTCTCAAAAGTCAAGCAGCTGCATATTGGGCAATTGGGAGGGAGTTTAAAGAAGTTTGATTTAGACAGGAATAAAACGAATTACAATAATCTAAGTGAGAAGAAATTAAAAACATATAAAACAATATTTTTTAGAGACTAAACACAGGGACTGCAATATATCAATATATGAATAATGAATACATCATAACTATTTCAAATGTGTGTAAGATTTAATTGTAAATGCGATTTTGTTTATTGGGGTTAGCTTACTGCAGACTTTAAAGACACCTTGATGAACTTAATAGCGTGTAGCTAACAGCACATGATGTATGTATGGATGAAATCACCATCCCCAAACACAATGTCAGTAGACGAGTATATTTACAGTCGATGCGCAGGTCAACATATGGAGTATCCAATGTTTCCCTGTTTCTCTGCAGGAAAGGATATAATTTTGTGGATTTTGAACACGATGAAGATCACACAAGAAACACACATTGTGTGTTTTTTATTCACTGCTGGCTAATGAAGCCTAATGTGTCTGTAGATGTTAGCAATAATTTAAAAAACACACCAAGCCTGTTATCCTCTCCTCCACCCATTACCTTCTCCACCACCTGCATTTGCCCCTCCATCTGTTGCCTTCTCCTCCACATGTTGCCCGATCATCCACCCATTATCTTCTCTCTGCCACCTATTATCTGCTCCTCCACCCATAACCTTATCCTCCACTCATAACCTCCTCCACCTGTTATCTTGTGAAGAGGCCCAGGCCTTTGGCACCATGTTGGTGTGCTACGGTTACATCTATCCACTGCAGAACCACAAGAAACTGGTGATGTGCAGCGATGACAGTCTGTTTCGCTTCCAGGTGAAGGAAACACAGCTCTGTTGTCCAAGACACCTAAAGTAAAGATATCAGAATATAATACAGACAGAGCAATGTCATTCATCTCTGTGGGAGGGAAATGGTTCCATTCACTGCCTCATTTACTTACATTGAATGCTGGCTTGTTCTAGTATGCATAGAGGGTTTTTTTTCTCTTCTCTGGAGTAAATAATATTAATTATACATGGGAGGGGATAGACAACAATAAATACACTACACCATACTGGATTCTTTGTGTGGCCCCATCACTATTATAATATAGATGTTATACTGTGTGTATATATATATGAGAGAGAGAGAGAGAATCATACAATGCTGTATGCTATTCTATAAGATATAATATCGTGAAATAACATATTTTCCTTTGTAACCACAACCTCTTTCAGACACCATACTTCTGGCCCACACAGAAATGGGTGGCAGAGGACAGTGATTATGGTGAGTGTTCCCTTGCATGTTTCATTGTGAAGCAGAGAGCTTGTGAGTTATTAAGAGATAATAGACTATAAGATATTCAGACAACTAGTCTACAACATTAATCAACTAATGTTTAAATACAATACAAGCATGTATCAACACTAACATCTATACTTATATGATACATACATGTACATGTTGTTGTCTTTGGCCCATGAGAAACCAGGTCTCTCAGTGGCACAGTTTAACACCCAGGGCTTACGTCATATGATAAGAGTCAGACAGAATATATAGTCACATGATTTAAATGACTCCCCCCTCTTGTGATTGCAGCCATCTATCTCGCCAAGAGGAACATCCGCAAGAAAGGCATGCTGGAACCCTATGAACAGGTGTGTGCATATGTGTGTGTGTGTGCGTGTGCGCGTGCGAGAGAGAGTGGTTTCAACAACCTCTTCTGAGGTTGTTCTTTACACACCATGAGTGAAAGGGACATACCTTGTTTTGCTGAGGCTGTTACGACCTGGCTCAAGGGCCGTAAACTAAACAAACACAAAACTCTATGTACTGAACATAAATTATGCGTGTTGCATGCTAACTTAACTAAAGCACAAACCAACCAACAAATGGCATGTGTGGTGCCAGGATGGTCACAGAGCCAGTGTGCTGCAACACACTGGGTGTTTCTCAATGTCAAGGAAGGATCCTTAGCGGCTGGATTTCAAGGATGCCACGTCATCAAATCTCGACAAAGTCCCGTTCCAATGTCTAGGATGCTTTAGAATTCTACCAAGGACTCAGTCCTTTGATTAGAGGATTTTGAAGGATGCATGTGTGCATCCTTCGCGGTCTAAAAATACCCACAATCCTGTGCGAACATCAGAAGAGGAAAGATTTAAAAATGGCGCAAAACGAAACTAACAACAAAACAGCACGATCCATTGTTTTTTCAACTGTTATTTAAAAACGAAACGCGCGGTTTAATTAAGCATAATGATTTTGAAGGTGGGACTTTTTTTGAATGACGTCATCTTGCACAGTAGCTAGGCCATTCCATTATGTGTTCTTTGCATGTCTTTCCTAGCCTCAGAAGGACCCGACTAGGAAGGCACTTGAAGGATCCGTCCTACCAAGGAAGCATTCTTGACATTGAGAAACACCCACTTAATATCAGTGACATGCCCAGGTGCACTTCATTAGCCTAATTGGGGCCTATCCAGCCAATAAGGACCACAGGCCTGCTAAAGCAAGACAATGCCATCACAGAGGCAATATCGAAATTGAGCCCGATTTTCATGATTTCATGATCAACAACATAATGTGATATAACACCAAACATAACACATACACCAAAGATAACACCAAACATAACACATACACCAAACATAACACCAACATAATGTGATATAACACATACACCAAAGATAACACCAAACATAACACATACACAAAGATAACACCAAACATAACACATACACCAAAGATAACACCAAAATAATGTGATATAACACCAAACATAACACATACACAAAAGATAACACCAAACATAACACATACACCAAAGATAACACCAACATAATATGATATAACACCAAACATAACACATACACAAAAGATAACACCAAACATAACACATACACCAAAGATAACACCAACAT
>JAODUE010009901.1:0-28033 GCA_027564755.1 Amblyopsis hoosieri | reverse complement strand
TCAGACTGAAATTATTTTTATCACTCACTGAGTGAGTTAGACTATATCATTTTGTATTTTTACATATTCCTGTTGTTTATATATATATATATATATATATATATATATATATATATATACACACACACAGTATATCAAATATAAATTACCAAGTGAAACAGAATGTTCAGCCTGAAGTGAAGGAAGAAAAAAACCAAATGGGATGATATGGGGCCTGTAAAAACAAACGGAAACTCTAGTGAAAAGTGACTCAATATGTCATAGCCATTCTATTCCACTTCTGACACAGTGAGGGAGACATTAGTGCTGCACTTCACTCTGAAACTGCCTCATGTTCAGTAATAGTGAAAGAGTTGATTGCTGGAGGTCCTCTCCTTCCGGGAGTGAGCTGCTCTAAATCTCCTTCCTTCAGTTAAAGCTGTTCTTCTGATCCACTCTATTGATGGACGCCATTGATGTGAGACATTAATAAGAAAAAGCAGCTTGTCTCGCACCATGAAGTTGCACTTTACAGTTATTATGCTACATTTCTCATTCACTTTCTCTTTCAAATGTGAATTATCTCAAAGGCAACCATTGATGAATATCAAGTATGCTACGCTACGTCTGATGTTTCTGCTATGTAAACAACCCAGGGAATATTGTTCCTTTGAAGAATTTTGTTTTGGGGTTAATTTCATAAGAGTTATCAACACAATTAATGGTTTATTGTATGGGCGCTGCATTTCAGCAGTTTGGTGAGTTATTATGTTGCCTTATTGTGTTTGCTAGAAGCAGGGTATTTGTTGTGTTTATACTGGCAAATGCAGTTATCATATTTATCATTCTATGTGCTGCCAGCGTTGATAATGGAGTTATTCCTAATGTAGAATGTAGAGCATAGACACCATATACTGAATCTTTATTTATTTATACAGTATTATGGTACTGTGTGTGTCATCAACATTCCAGAACAGATGTCATTATGACAGTGTCATGATTCAACAGTGTGAGTGTGTGTGTGTGTGTGTGTGTGTGTGTGTGTGCGCCCGCACACTCACATGGGCATGTATTATTTTGTTGTGTGAGTTGTGTAAATGTGTGTGGGTGTGTGTATGCACTCCCTATCTCAGAATGAACAGTCCCATCCGTCTTCTCTCAGTAATGGGGGCTCACGGTGTCTTATCGCCGGCCCCCCTGATCTGTCCTCATTTGCTTGGCATTCCGTCACGGGCCAGACACTCCACCCAGACCCCCCCACCCCGTCACCAACACCCACACCTGCTACCTCACTGCCATTTCTCCTCGTCTCCTTCTCACATCCTCACGCTCTGCTCACACACACACACACGCGTGCACACACACACACACACACACACACACACACACACACACACACACACACACACACACACACACACAGATCCTCTCCTCTCGCCATCTCAGCTTTCAAATTGGAAAAGGAGCAAAATGAGGACAAATTGATATGAAACCCAAGTAAGTAAGAAGGTATGTAGGTATAGGTAGGTATGTAAGTAAGTAAGTAGGTAGGTATGTAGGTATAGGCAGGTAGGTATGTAAGTAAGTAAGTAAGTAGGTAGGTCGGTATGTAGGCATGTAAGTAAGTAAGTTAGTAAGTTAGTAGGTCGGTAGGTATGTATGTAAGTAAGTAAGTAGGTAGGTATGTAGGTATAGGCAGGTAGGTATGTAAGTAAGTAAGTAGGTAGATATGTAAGTGAGTAGGTAGGTAGGTAGGTAGGTATGTAAGTGAGTAAGTAAATAAGTAAGTAAGTAGGTATGTATGTAAGTAAGTGAGTAGGTAGATAGGTAGGTAGATATGTAAGTGAGTAAGTAAGTAGGTAGGCAGCATCATTTCAGTGATATAAAGCAGCGTGCCAGTGTTCCTGCTCTGAGGGTATATGGGCTCTTTTCACAGAGGTGTCATAGCAGAAAAACACAGGTGGAGCTCATTACATTAATTGTAGGTCTGGTTCATTTCAGTATTGACAATGTATTGGTTTCTTCACTAGATGTGGATACACATGCATGCACTGGTATACCTACATGTAAGTGAAACGGTCTTACAGTCAATGGTATGAGCTACACCTGTGTGTTTTTCCCCTACCTAAGCGAAAAGGGCCCTTTTCTTATGCTGCCCATAACAGTAAAGCAGGAATAACTTTAAAGGTGCTCTTTTATTACATCCTGTCGACGTGTCTCTAAAATCGCTTTAAGGCAGGTTTTGCCTTTGCGTGCCACAGCTCCGAGGGGGTCCATCGCTGCATTTAAAACAAAACAAATAAATTATGAGGAGGGGTTAGCCTTTCTTGGCTGAGCGCCACCCTCCAGACTGAGCTGAATCCCCCGCGGTCCTTTAAACAAGAGCAGACAGCAAACCGAGACAAACTTCACCTCGGCTTAGGGTGATTCAGAGTGGCTCTCTCTCTCGCCCTGAGCTGCACGACCCAAACAAAGCCCGTCAATCTCATCATGAGAGGAGGTGAGAGAGACGGAGAGAAATACAGAGAGGGTTAGAACGGGTGAGCTCAAAGTCTTAGCGTGAATATGTGTGTCTGTGTGGGAGTGTGAGAGAGAGGGGGGGGGGGGAAGAGAGGCTTTGCTACATCAATCCCATGAACTCGGACGAACCGGGCTGGCTCTCAGAGGTGTTTATGTGTCTAAAAGACAGAATCGGCCTGTCCACTTCTCTCAGTCACGGGGGAAAAAAGCCCCCAGCTGTGAAGGTTAGTTTTAGCAGTGCGTGGGCTCATATATCCCCATGATGTACAGTATATAGGAATGTGTAGATAAGACATGATTAAATGAGATGCCACCATCAGCAATGGTGATCCACATTAATTAATAATGATTAAAAGCTAATATGTTATATACATATTATGTTGTTAACGATTTCATTTGTAAATCTTTCATACACAATTCTTGATTCTTTTGTGTGTATTTAATATAATATTTACTCAAACAGTTGTTTATGAATAAATATGTAATTTACAGTAGCAGATAGTTTTGTCCAAAGCAAATGCCAAAAAGCATAAGGTCAAAGGGAATGTTTCAGAATGAACCCAGGACCTTTGAGTCTGTTATATTAAACCATTATATTAAAGACATGTATGTGAGGTTTGACCTCAAACTTGGATTATAACCTTCTGTTTACTTGTGTTCTGGCCTACTGGATGATACCAGGTGAGAGCCAAATGCAGAACATGGAGACAAGTGTATGTTTAGTCCAACATTTAATAGTGCCAATGGAACAGGCAAAATACAACAGGCAGGTAAACGGCACTGGGTAGCCTCTGGTCGAAGGCACACAGTCACAGGCTAGAGGTCAGGTAGAGTAATCAGAAACCAGGATCAACTGAAAGGACACGTAAAAGCGGGAAAGCCGCTGACTGGGAGACAAGCAAGATGACTGGGAAACAATGGGTTAAGCACACGGGGGGCGATATCTGGTGGGGTGTGGAGACCAGCACAACACAGGTGAACACAATTAGGTTCAGGTTCAGGACTGACCTGTCACGGTGTGACAGGTGTCAACGGAGTACAGATTACATGTTCATTTTAATAATAAAAAAAGAACAATGGACTAACTGGACCCCACTGTATGAACATATGTTTTAATATGAGAATATTCATAGATCATTTTAAGATTACATTCTGAAGGACACACACTCATTCATTTTTTATGCTCGTGAGGTGAGAGCTAGTCGAGTCAGCACTGCATGGCTTCTCCAAGCTGCTGGAGACTGGAGAGCTGCAAAGTAAGCTACATCTCAATTTGTTCAGGGAGGGATCAAATTCTACAGCCTTGCAAATCTCACCGAGCAGCAGGCAGACCACACCATGAATACACCCAGAACTCTAGGAGAGACGAGGGATGAAATCAGCGACTCAGTATCTGTGTATATAAACTGCGCCTGCTGGGAGATACCGGCCAAAGACAGATTTAAAAAATAAATTGGAGTCTCGTGGCTTGCTGAACATCCTCCCACCTCAACATTAAATTTGCCGCACAAAATAAATCGGAGTCGTTGCCGTCTGCTTTTCTAAAGCGACAATTCATTTCAGAGTGAACTCGTGAACATCTTATTAATAATCACAAAGAGCCAATGATGGGCTGCTATTAATCTTTCATTCAGGCCTGTTTGGCCTCATACAGAAAGTCCTTAAAGTTGGTAGAAGGTTGAAGAGCGGAGGTTGCGATAGGACACCCCTGTCCTAATTACTCCCATCACTCATTCTGCCATGGTATCTGATATATTTCTGGCAAATGAATAACATTATTACTAATAATGGATATCACACTGCTGAGGAGGTGTTTCCTCTTGAATATAGATTTCGTCCAGCGAGAGACTTTTCTTACTGACATTTGATTATATTTTGGTCGAGGTCAGCATTGTACAGTATGATATGGCATTGAATGGGAAGGACATTTTGACAAACTAGCACCCATTTTACCAGGGTTAATGATGGATTAACACTCATTAATGATAGTAAGCAACTCTGATTGTGACCTTTGCATCAATCTGTTCAATTTAGCCCAGAAGTCCTTCAGTTAAACACCAGCATTAATCTGCTCCTCTTCTGGTTAAAGGTCCATAGCATGTAGCTGAATGCTAAGGTTGCATCTCAAAACATGCATTTTTTTAAACCCGATAAAGACAATTTCCTGTTTAGATTTTTGCTATTTGCTGTTATCTCCCGGCCTATATATCTTAAGACAATTTGGTGTAGATCGATGGCTCATCACATGCCTCATTAGCAGAGGGATTGATTAAATGAAAAGAGGAAAAGCAGCTTTAATCCAGCAAAGGAATGTTTTTGTATTATAAATAATCTTAATTGAAAAAAACTGAAATATTCTGACACCAAAAATGTTCCAGATGCTTCATAGAAAAGTGCTTGCAAAATAAAGTAGGATGAGTGGTTTATTCCCAGTTGTAAGAATATAAAGAATAAGCAAGATGTACTGTAGCAATGTCAACAAACCTCCACAATGGGTGAATTCCAGTTCGCTCATTTTAGCTAACTTGCATTTTCATGTAGCCTGGCTCCGCCCAACTGTTGCTCTCAACTAAACGTTTTTTCTGATATTATAGTCTGTAAACCCTGTTTGGATTAGCGTATTCGCAGGCACCCTGCTGGCAGACCAATCAGTGTGGGTTAACGTTGAAGTCAAGTGTGTTTTGAATGGCGGTGCTAGATGAGGCATTCAAAACAGTTATAGTAATGCCAATTGGTTAAAGGCTGCCCAATAGTTTCAATATTAACCAGAGGTCTACGCCCAGTAACGACTGCAAACACTTTCCAATGAAAAGTGATTTACAAAGTTAATTTGGGTCTGGTTACACCAGGCAAATATTCATGAGGCAGTTTATGGAACTACTAGTGCATCTCAGAACACTTTTTACACAGTGAGAAGGAAAAAGACTACAAGTTTCTTGCTGCAGTCCAGACTCTTGAGCAATTGATACACTAATTATCGTTTCTCGGTGAAGTATGACTTTAAGGCTCCTTGTTGATCTAAGTGGAATAAGCCAGAATGCCATTCCTACAATATTAAAGTTTCATGCAATTAAGTCCATTGTTCTGTAGATGAGCTTTCTAACAAACAAATTAGTGTTTTTCTATGATGTTTCCCGAGCCGTTAATACCATAGTTTGTGAATGCGTTCCTCGACGCTGTAATCAGTAGAGCAAAGCAGGTAGCCAGTCATTACACTTTCTGCACTCTCCATTGTTCTCTTGTTAAAGGTAATCAATTTTCTTATGAGCGCGAATCCCTTAAGTGTTTTACCGCCTATGCTGAGTACAGCCATTAATCAAACAGACGAATCATACCTTAGAGGGACACTCAACCTGCTGTTTTGCACCCTGAAAATACCTTTAAAACAAACAAAAAAGGGAGTTACTTGCTAATGTTTTGAAAATGAAAGGGGCAACTGCTACATATTGAGCTAGCGTTAGTGTTATTGTATATTCTCCTGGTTCCACCCACTTTTCCTCCCACTATATTTCCGCCTCTCCTCCTTTTCTTGCATATTCCCCCTCTAATTTCCTCTTGCCCCACGCTGATGGAGGGTTCATTTGTCATACTACAGGTGATGTATTCCATCCTGACCTCTACTCTGTCTCTAATTAGACACCAGCAAGGTCATAGTATGTTCACACAAGTATGCTCTAGACCTACAGGGCATATTGTTTAAAATGACTCCGTGAGAATATCTGCTATGGGTTGAAAGAGATTATAGTGTGTAAACCCTGTTCGCATTAGTGTTCGCACAGCCACCCTGCTGGCGGTCCAATCAGGGCGGATTAGTGAGGTGACGTTGAAGTCAAATGTGTTTCGAAACGGTGGTAGCTAGATGTGGCGATCAAAACAGTTGTAGGAGGTGGGTTTATGGGTTGTAAAATATTATTATCTTTCTTTCTTTCTTTCTTTCTTTCTTTCTTATCAAACTGTCATTGCAGTGTGGATGAGAAATGTGCTTCAATTACAATGTTTTGTTTGATTGCTATTTATTTTTTTACACTATAGTTTGTAACCCCAAGGGGAATCATTTGTAACAAAGATTGAGCAGTGTCCTTTTAAGGTTTGTTACATAATTACCATATAAGGCAACATACTGAATCTGTAATCAGACCTCCCTCCTCTTGTCCATCTGTTAGAGAACCCCAACCAGGCAAATAAATAGAATGGTAATTATAACACAGGTCTGCTAATATCATAGTGCCACCATCCATCCGACATTCATAAGGTGTTATTCGATTTTAGCAAAAGGCACATAAACCTTTCCTGTCGTGGGTGTGTGTGTGTTTTCAGTAATGTTATTATAAACATGCAGTTCTGCCAACCCTGGCGCTAGATGTTTTACTGCTGTCACATGCAGCATCGCTCCATGAACCGCGCTTTACCGACGTGCCACACACATTATTTCGCCTGATCTTGCCGCATGCGTTGTGAGTTATCCTTATGTGTTATGTGTCTCTCTTTTTTTTTTAAGCAGAAGTACATCGTCACATTTCCTGAGCCGTCAGAATCTGACGTGTGACGTTCCATCTGGGGGTGTGACACGGCGTTCGTCAATAACCTCTACCGTACATGAGCCGTGGGGCGTGAGCACTGTGTGGCTTCTCTTCTAGACTCAGAGCTTGTCAGGCTGCGGAGATTGCAACCAGAAGGATGGTAGAGTGCGGAGGGGAAGGGGAGGTGAATGGCTGGAGCCGAGAGGGAAATAAACTGTCAAGTAAAATTGTTTTGTAAAGGGACACTCCTGGATGTATAACTTGAATTACCCTTAAAAACCAGCGCAACATGTTTCCTTTTGAAACTCAGATAGTGAATGACACACCTGCAACTCCCCATCACACACACACATGTGCTCATACACACACACACACACACACACGCACACACACACACACTGCACTAGGCTTACATTGCTTCCTACCACCCCCCTATTGTGTCCTACACTTTTCAAACATTATTGCAAAAGTAGAATAGAATCAAACTTTGCTGGTGAACTCCATAGTTTCATTAATCACAGTCTTAGAACCGGCAAGATGTCTTTTCTCATTGCTTATTGTTTTTATATTGGCAAAGCGGTTTCGCCTCCCACAATGAGCTTTAAATAAGACCTGAGTTCTAGTAGCTAGCAAGGTAATGGCCAAGCAAAGGAGGTGATATTAAATGTAACCTCTAAATACAAACACGTAAAACTTGTACAGTAATAGTGTGTTACTCTCAATGTATTCATTCCTAACTAGGGATCTTAAATTAATCCTAACCCGGAAAAAAAAAAATGGCTTTATATTAAGAATGATGTCATGAAAAACATAAAGACAAAAAATTGTGACCACATAAGGAATAAATAACTACCTTGAGGAGAGCCACAATTCACAAAACAAAATATTATTTTTTACCATCCAAAAATACTTAGTATTTGAGAACACCTTCACCCCCACCCCCTCCTAAAACTAGAAATGAGAAAACAGTGATTCCAAAAATAATACAGATGTTGACACTCTGTGGGACTTTAACAATTCCAATCTTTGCTATCAGTCTGCTATCAACTAAATCTGCTATCAACTATCAACTAACGAAACATGTACTGAAAGCTGTCTGCATGAGTTTCAATTTTCTGGTTTATTTGTCAAATGCACAGTATTGAGGAGCGGTCATCACATCAATGAAATGCTATATGAAACAAGAAGAAGTTATAAAGTTATAAAGCATATAGGTATAAACATAAAACAAAAAGGTTTTGTGCTTATGTGTTTATTATACACAAATACCACAATGAGCAGGCACACCCCCCCAAGAGAAGACTGTACTGTTGACTTGTGAGAGAAAACCCTCAAATGTAGGCTATCATTTAACTGTGAGTCATTACGAGGACTGTTTTTTGCTTACTTGATTGTCTTGGTAAGGAATGGTAACAGTGGAATGTTAAATATATCAATAATAATGAACTGTGTTGAGTAATGGTGGGAACGTTTTCTTTTCCCCATCAGCACATTTGGAATTACATAAAACCATTTGCTTTCAGAGGGTTTTCAGGTATATGTGAGATTGTTTAAACCTTTATTTACAGGAGGTCACCAAACAACAACAGTCCTCAACCTATTGCCACCTCTATTCAAAGGCACTGCGGCAGTGAGTGTTGCAGAACAATTACTCATTCAATTTGCTTGCCAGGTTTTCCCAAAGTAAACACACTTTCAGAGAGATTCACCGGTATATAGGTAGTGTATGTAAACTAAATGAAAAAATAAGTCTCAGCAGGACACATATGTTGTATTCCTCCTACCCAGAGAGGCACAGCAATATTTTCACTGCATATAAATAAGGGATGTGTACTTCACAGACTACATAATGCCATCTCTATTAAGCTGTTTGTACTGCTGTCTGGATATCTTGCAGGGGTTTAGAGGGGAATACAGAGGAAACACCGCTGAGCATTGTGAAGGCATAAGAGAGAGATGACCCATAAACAGGTTGGGTGACTGAACACCATATCACTTTGGAGATGCACTCTCAATGAAAGGTACCGAGACACAATGCACAAGACAGGTAAATAAGGTAACAGAAGTTTTAGCAGAGGGATGAGGAGACCAGATTTAGAGACAGTGAGCTTCTGGATTAAAGGTGGCAGAAAAAAAAGCACAGGCTCTGAGAACAAGATAAAGAAACATTAAGGAGAATATGATGCTAGGAGAAAAGCCAACTGGAGATGGAAATGATCAGCAAACACATTATAGATATAGAGATACTTGCAGTTTGGCAGTAAACATATTTCCAGAAAAACAAATGTCTATAATCTCCTATGTGTTCTAATTCAAACCAGCAGTGATAACTTCCAGGGTAAAATGTGTGAATCGGGGGGTGAAAATACAAGCCGACGCAGCAGCAATATATACAGCTGACCTGAACAGCAGCTGTTCTGGTGCTGCTGTAGGAAAAACCAAGTCAAACTGTAAACTCCGATTACACAGAGCAACGTTGAACCAGACTGGATGGTTAACATTATGGTGACAACTGTTTTTGTTGAGGTGGGTGGTTAGGATTTATCAGATCACGGTTTCTGTCCCACCAACACAACAGTTCAGTTTCAGTTCAGTTAAGTTCAGTTCAGTAGTGTTGGTGAATTTCATTCTTGTCTTTCATGCTTATTAGCCACAATTCCTTTAAATCCTCACCCAGAATAGAAAAAGACAGGGTTGTGGCGAGGGTATAAAGCAGAATAATAGAAGATTATTTAGTTACAGGAGGAAAAACAGCAATTATGGTACTTGGGAAAACAACAGATAATTGCATTTTACATCATTCATGTTTGAAGTGAAATGTTTTGATGTTGGCATTAGTCACCAGAATAGTATTATTAAGTTTCATTAATGTTCTCTTACAACCCCGAAGCAACAAAATGACATAGCAAAATTAGCATAATTCATAGACTTATCGATTGCATCTGTAAGCTCTGTCCATTCTAAACATGAACATCTGCATTGTGACTATCTAGATGTAAGTATACCAGTGTACCATTTAGCGGTTAACACTGGCAAATGTCAAATGGCCCTTGTGTGTGAGGCCAAACCGCTCTTCCGAAACAAGGGCCCCCCTGAACAGATCCTCAGGAAGGACACCAGTGCCAGAGCAGCTGCCCACAACGAGAAGAATCAAAGTTTGTTGGGGAACCTTGGCAGAGACAAATGGAGGAGACGTTGTGTGCAATTGGAACACACTGACAGACGCCATTTTGGCTAGTTGTAACAGCTTTGACTGAGGTGAATGGCCCCTTCAAGTGTGTTGCGTGGGAGCTGATAAGATTCAATAGGAGTTGGCTCGTCCATCGACCATCCTGGCAGCAGTTGGGACTCCTGGCTTCCTGCAGCTGAAATCTGGAGTGGAGCAAGGGGGAGGGGGGGAAGCAGGGGCACCTGGGCATCCAGATGTCTGGGGACACGATCTATGGAGGCATCTCTCAGCTGGCATTAATGCCCGCGGTGACATTCATCCTTCGCTCTTGTGTGAAGGAAATGGCAGCTTCGTGCCAGCTTCCTGATCTGTCCTAGCGTCTCTTCACGAGAGGGATGAGGTATCAGAGGAGGACAAGACATCACTTTCTTTACGAGGATAAGAGGATGCTCAGTTCTCGCTCTTCTTCCGCAGTCTTCGGAGACAGAATAGTGCTGCCAGATACTAATGTGGAGAATCCAATAGGTTAAGAGTCAGATCTGAGGCAAAACAGTAATTTTCCTCAAATACAAGTAAAGTGAATATTATTTTCTTGCGGCATGACAGAGAGAGAAAGAGAGAGAAAGAGAGCAATATAGATTAGATTTGCTTAGAAGGTCTCTTTATGTCTCTCGCTTGTCTGTTTGTTTTGAATACACAGAAATGTATGACTTCCTGGAAACAAGCGGCGAGGGTAACAAATAGCCCAGTACTCTAACGTGGACACTAGGGGTGGCTTTAGAGTCTTCGATTAGGACTTTTGTAGTGTGCTTAGCACCTTCTTAGACTCACAATAACATCACATTAAGTGCATCTCAACCTGGTACCACCTGAATACAAATATAGTGCCGTTAAAGACTTGTGTAAAGTAAAGTGACCAACGCGCGTGTGTCTGTGTTCTTGAATGCATATGGCAATGCTAACCCCTTTTTTGAGGAAAACTTGGTAATTGTTATTTTTCCACTGCAGGGGATCATAACATTTCATGAAGGCACATCAATTGCTTAGTAGTCTTGAGTAACACCCTGGGGCTTTTTGTTCAACATTTGCTTCCACTATATTGCACCTTCATTTTGTTATTAAAAAAAAATAAACATTTGAAGGCATTCATTTATTATGCTTTTGTTCTAAAAATTGTACTGCTACACGTGCTAATGGCTTTGCATAATGCATCTTGTGTCTAGTGTCACATTTGTTTATAGAAAAAATACAATATGATTCTCAAATGGTATTCCACCCGTAAGCTATACTGTATACACTATGAAAAAATGCACAATGACATTGCACTGCTGCTTTGTAAATCAAATATGTCGAATGAATGTGCCTACGACATAGGCATGCTTTTACACAAAGTGAGCAAATATATTTGTAATAACGAAGAAGATGCATCTTCATCATGCTGCATCATAATATTCCTATCATCCAATTTTGTTGGCAAATACATTTTTCCATAGATTTTCATCTGTGATCATACAATATCTTGAGTGGGGAACTGAGATAATCCTATATTGAACAGTATTGGACAATTATCTTCATAAAGAAAGCTGATTCAAGAGTAGGCCTGTATAGGAAGCCAATCTCTGCTGTTACTATGACTGCACTGACAGGCATGTGGATCTGTTCAGGGAAGTGTAAGAGGCCAGTCTAAAGCACAGTGATCCGTGCTATTGACAGAAAATCTGGTTTTAGAAGAGAAGGCGGTGTTTAATGGGCTTTGCACGCTCCGTTACCTGCCTCACTGGAACATTCTTACTCACTTCGCTTGTTTGTCTCACAGGCCTCTGTAGAAAGACAGAGACATCTGAATATTTCCAAAACAGTATGTGCACACACTCGAGCTATCAAAGCAATGTAAATGTATTTTTCATGCTTTTTATATATTTGATGTGTCATCACAATTCAGGCCAAGGCATTAGTAATTATTAACGGATTAACGGATTAATGGATTAGCAGTGTAACCTCTGCAACACTACCTGAAATGTATAATGTATTAACTGTATGATCACTTTAAATGACTCTTAACAGACCAAGCCCAACGTTGACCCACAAATAAACTCCGACACAAGGGTTTCTTATCAGACTACGAGGTCTTCAGCATGCATCCTCAAAGTCCTGGCCTTTGGAGGTGACCTTTAGATGCCCCTAAATGCCATTGTGGGAGAGCCATTCATTGTGCTCAGGACAATTGTCAATGTGGAATGTCACAGGTGTCCAACTGACTAAGTGTTGCATAGATCAGGGCGCTGAGTGACGGAAGCCCGGAGGAAAGATTGACCTGTGTTCTAAGGAGAGAGGGAGAGAGAGAGAGAGAGAGAACACAAAAACTAAGAAAGAACATACCAACAAAGGAAATTTTTGTTCCCAAATTAACAAACAACAGACAGACTGACAAAGGACAGAAAATAATGATAGATGATACTGCATGTCGATGAAGGGAAATACCATGTGTGTCTGTGCATTTTAATGCCTCATAAATCATGCTTGGGTTAGATATTATGGAGACATTATCGAGAGAGGCAATATTACGATTAAAATGCACGTATTTGCAGCCCTTACTGCTATCTACTGACAAACACACACACACACACACACACACACACACACACTTGCATATTCAGTGACTTTACACTAACCCCTACCAACAAACACACACACACAAACACACACACACACACATACAAAAACAAGACACCAAGCGAAGGCATCTGTTGCTGCGCTGCTTTCTGAGGCAGTGCAGAAGTCAAGGTAAAGAGAGATTGATTCCCCTGGGCCAGAAAGAGTGGGACCGATGTTTGGTGTGGATCACCACTCCCTCCACGTGAAGCAGCCAGGTGATTAATAACGGCCCTTCCATTACCCTCTGCTCTCAGATGGAACATCGGGCTGAAGGTTGATGGAGACCGACACGATGTGCGTTGCTACGCCCCATCATACAGATTAGAATTAGGATCGCAGACAGCGATTGTGTACAACTAAAATTTAAATAATTAGTACATTTAAAATTAAGGCATTTTACACAATTACATAGATTAATATTATTTTTGGACACTTTGTCTCTTACATAATGTGTTACTTCTAGAAGTCCTACAATCTAGAGCTCTTACTAAGTTATGGAAAGAAGGTCATACTAAAATATGATATTAAAGCTCCCATCTATATTTTGTTTCATTTTTTAGGGGTGCGGCGACCCAATAGACAATTATTGTCTGAAGGGGCTTTGACATTGTATGTTTAATAAATAATTCACACTGACAAGTATATTGTATATGAAGCTTTTTTGTTGTTGTTTAATTTAGGCACAATAACACAAGCGCACATGTAAAAAATTGTTCAAACTGAATCATTGAAGAACCTAGTAATTGGTCATGGATGTAGCCTACAACTTTCAATTAAAATCATTTTGATGAATGATACAGTTTTTTTGTACATGGTGCTCTGGGTGCTAATCTCACTCTCTTTCCTCTGCAGTAAATGCAATAACAATCCCGCCCCTCAAGTACATTTTCAGTTCTGAAGCCAAAGATTTCATGGGTGCTATCAAAAAGTTTCTTTACAAAAAAATATAAAAAGATAACAGGGACAAAAAAGTGAAGTCTTCACAGAATATTCCTGATTCCCCTTGTTTATCTGAACAATCCCCTTTGTTTTCTGAACACACAAAAGGAAACATTTTCTACTTTTAACACTGGAGACATTAAGTAAATGCATTTATAAAAACTACAAAGACAGGTTTTAAACTGAACTTACTGTACAAGACCAACAAAAGCAAAAATTAGGTTGTACATCGATAACCACAGCTAGCTGCTAGACCCTTTGAGAGCCTATGAGAGAAAGAAAAACAATTGGACCACAATACTTCAACTATCTACATCCTCACTCTGGGAAAGATGGATGTTGCCTCTCAGGATAAGAGACTGTACACGATAGACTCTTTTTGTAAATTCAATGGCTGAAAGCGCAGGCGTCACCCGTCCTGAACCAAACAGCAGCTAATGGCTGCCTGCTAGTCCCCCAAACTCTGGAATGCGCTCAACCATGCGAAATAAACAAAAAGACAGGAAAATCATGTCAGATGAAGTCATGCAAAGTGGTTGTGGTGGTTCCTCGATTCAAAAGGTCTTCCAGAATATATAAAAAAAAATAAGATCTCCTTTCCTTTCATTAAGTCTTTTTCTCCTTTGCGTTCACACCGGGATATCAAAACCTCATTCTCCCTTTATTTACGAGAGTCACATTGTGATTTTTGTATTTTGTTGTTGCTGCCCAGCGTACCCCGAGGCACCTGAGAGAAAGTGGGTATTGCTCTCTGTTGGCAACACTGTTTGTATTCTCGATAACACGCCAGCTGCCAGAGTCAGTGTCACTCCCTGACGCATGAAGTCACATATCTTATTAGAAAGTACAAAGACAAGAGGAGATATTCAGAATGGGTCATGAAGTTGGTGTTGTCCCCCGCAAAATCTTTAATAGTCGTCGTAGGTGTTGAGGTCAGTGAAGTATGCGTTGGTGTAGGTCTTCCCGGCGAGCTGGGGGTTGAAGTACTTGTTCCGTTCCTCCAGAATGAGATTGTTCTTATTGAAGGCCTGTAAATAAAAAAGAAAGGTGGCGAGACGGGGATCAGAGTGAAGCACTTGAAAGCCTACGTGACATGGTAAAGCAAATCCATCCAGCAAAATATAAATAATAAATCAAATCAAGTCCAATAAATAAATACGTAAATAAATAAATGAATTAAATAAAAGCAAAGAAGCCTTTTTGAGCTTATGGGGAGAACAGCGGCAGAAATCAATGAGGTCGCTCGGTGAACGAAACACACATTTCACAGAGCAAGGTCAACGCATCAGAAAACGGGCGGGGAAAAAACATGGACAAACCACCACAGGGCTAAAGTATTTTGACGTGCGTCCATATGTTCAACTCTGGCATCAGATTGGTCTGCAAGGACACCGTGGAGAGTTAAGCAATCTTTGGTGCTACATGACCCACACTAAAAGCTACTGTAATAACCATGGAATGAGCTTCTGAAGGAGTGCTTGGTATAACATAAGCAATTTGGCAAATGAACGGTTGCATATCCAGTTCTCCCTTAAGGAGCTGTAATTCAAGGCTTGATGATGCTGTGTTTGTAGTTGATAGATGTATTTCTGACCGACTGATAGCAAATGGGTCTGCTGGACAAAAGCTCATATATTCATTTTTTTATCCCATTATGTGATTGTTGAACAAAGAGAATTGCAATCAACTTTCCTGCAGTCTAAAGATATTTCTGTATCCCCGCAGGTGGCCCCTTAGCTGCTTTTAACAGCTGCGCTAAGACGGGTTGTTAACACCATCTACTTTGTTTCCCTTGCTTAAACATCTTTAATTGGCTGATGAGTGATTGCAGTTTTGGTGCAGTAAACAAAATCTGCTTTAACAACGGGGTGGCATTAGTGATAGAGAGCAGCATGATGAAACACAATCGCAAGGAGCCGTCGCTAATCAGTCAAACCAAATGAAAGATTTATGGGAAAACAATTTGCGCGATATGAGCACAAGCCGGGGAATGGAGAACATGCAAATGGGAGACGCTATTGAGCAGCCAAGACATAGAGGTGGGGGTGCACACTGCCGTCTTCTCACTAGTATTGGAGGATAGGGTGAGGTCCCGCGACATGGTGGGAGGGAGGGATGGAGGGATGGAGCGTTCCGAGCAGAGAAAGACAATCTAGAGTCAGTAGTCCAACCTGCCCGCACAGGAAAGGGGCGGGGTGCGGTGGGGGGAGGGGGGGGGGCTGGGGAAGGGGGAGGGGCGGGGGGGAGGGTTCGAGGAAGTAGACGCTTGGTTTAAGAGGCTTGTTGTTGGGGGGGGGGTGGGGAGGAAGAGAGAGGGGCGGGGGATCAAGAGGCGGGATTGTTGTAGAGTTCAGAGGTCAGCAGTTAGTAGAAAATCTCCAGGCCACGCATGGACACCCCCATGTTAGCAGAGAGAGGCTGGCGCATGCCGGGGTCGTCCAGGGGCAAGAGTACCGAGACGTCGGGCTGCAGGGGAGGAGAGGAATGGGCAAGAGTCATCCCACAGTTACAAACCCTGACCCACACAGGAGCATGTCCTCACCTGCTGCTTAATAAGAGGTGCCTTGTGTTTATCAATGATAAACTCATATTGTACAGTACCTCCAGAGCTCCACTTGGCTAACAACACCAGTATAGATGGTGTTTGGCATCTACATAACTGGCAATAGTGTTTGGTGTGTCTGCCCCAACAGGATTGGATCCAAATCGCATTCTGAATATGGCAGCAAGTGTTCGTCTTAAATGTGTTAACATTTAAAGGATGAATCTCTTTTAGTTGTGGCTGATTCGTATGGTTAAAATCCTCAGCTGAACATCTGAACCACTTAGCACAGCAAGTGAGCCCGAATGGGATTTTGGACAAAAGGTTTGTCATGTAGCTCCTTTTGTGTATTCTTTTCCTCTTTCTTTGCCAAATACAGACTGTCCATTTTCATATTCATCTGTTGTACCATGCAAAACTAGATTTTGCTCTAATTGTGTGACAGATGAACACCAAATATTTGTTCTGCAATGAAATTGCTTTCTGAGTTAGCTGTGAGCCAAGGGACTCAATCGCTATAAGATATTTTTAATTACAGTTTTACAGTTTTTGTACTGTTTTTTCTGTACTTCTGTAGGCTACTACTATCAAATCATTCAGCAACATTGTATGGTCAGGTCAATTGGAAACATCTGAGCATGACATTAAATTAAAGCACTGCTGAGCGTAAACAGATTTACTACATTCTTTCATGTTATTTCAACCAAATTGGTTTACTCTTTCCACCACCCCATCTTAGAATTGACTAATTAATGTATTTTCCTGAATAATACAATCTGACAAAATCCCAAAATCTTTGCTTCTTACTCCTAAAACTTTATCAAAATGAATTTCATGAGCTCATTTGACTTCTGCAATGTTCCTAATGACCACCGGAGGCAGTGACGCCTAAACTTTTCCTGTGTCTCCACAACTGACCTGTCTTTCTGACAATAACTCTGCAGCTCATAACATGTATTTTAGATGGAACACATCATTGAAAGGTTGTACATAATGCCTTTGATACAGTTTTCATAATATCCAGAAATGTTCCCTAAAATATATAATAAATTGGACATCTGCTACTATGTATAATGACACAAACTTGCAATTTAGGTAAGACAACTTTAATCATTCAATAACCTTTTTAAAAATAGGTTATTAAATGTGGCCATGTGTGCAAAACAATTTTTGCATCTCTCAATATAGTTCATACATGACCATGTTTGGTCCTCTACAGTAT
This sequence comes from Amblyopsis hoosieri, assembly GCA_027564755.1. Classification (NCBI taxonomy): domain Eukaryota; kingdom Metazoa; phylum Chordata; class Actinopteri; order Percopsiformes; family Amblyopsidae; genus Amblyopsis; species Amblyopsis hoosieri. The sequence goes on along the minus strand of JAODUE010009901.1, from coordinate 10,487 downwards.
ATTCAGCCACTAGCAATATACTGTATATTACAGATTTAGAATCTACAGGAAAATATTGAATCAGCATGCCATATTTCAGGACTCTAGTCATATTTGTGGCCAGGTTACTAAGCTCCAAAGATCAGAGAAATGCTGTGAATTAAAAAAATGCATAACTTTAAAGGTGGTTCTCATACTAGATATATTCTAAACAGAAAAGGTTTGGGAGTAGGAATCTAACGTTTTGGGATATAATACATTATTCAAGGGAAATCATTACCAGCCATTTCTGAGATGGTGTGATGGATGCTTATAAAACAAGTTACATGGAACGATCCTCTAGGATTATACATGAGTTTGAGTTCTAGGTATTGGTGTAAATACAGTAATAGTAGACATAGAATACTACTGAAACATATAATTATAAATTAGTATTACTACTGCTAGGTTGCAAAATAAAATGACCAATTTTGTAGACTTCCAAACAATTCTGTATGTTGCTTAATATTACATAGAAACAGTGTGATGCATATTAAATAGATAGTGAATGTCATCATTAAGCCTTATCCATCAATAATAGAGCTCCATTTGGGACAGAGAAAGTCCAAGATGGCCACAAATGATCTATTCGGGGCTTAGAGAATCCTTGAAATACAACCAGTCGGCTGAGGATAGGAGGAATTGTAGATAAGCTAATCACACTCCCTGCTTCAACCATGCATTAATAAGATATTATTGTTTGCTTCCTGGCTATAGTTGGACCTTCTGGGATTTATTTCTATCAAATTAAATAGACAGCATAACTTAATCAGAGGATAATTCTAATTCTATGAACACCCTATGACGGCCCTATAAAGTATTAGTGACTACAGCACGTTATTCTGTTATGAGAAAGCAATGTATAGCTACTGGCACCAAACAGAGTAGAGTCACAGACAGAGACACATTATAGAATCACAGTGATAGAAGAGAACAGAGTATGTCCACGTGTTACACAGTAGTGTCAGTGCACAGATAGAGGTGATGTTAGCATGAGGAACATGCAATAAATAGGAAACATTATTCCAATCACTATTGAGAATTCCAGAAAAGCAAAACACAATCATTGCCCGTGAGTGGGTCTTAGATGCTAAAATGAATCAATACAATCTTCATGGACACATTGAGTAAATCTAGCCCACTGTCATTTTCACAGGGCCACACTGTAATAAAAAAGTGCCCAGACGCGGAAAGTATTTTGGGAAGCATGCCCTTAAAGTTACACTACTGGATGGGTGTCCAGAAATCCCCTTGTGATGGAAACGACCATTACAAATAAAAATGTATTTAGGTTTATTAACACGTTCAAATGCACTTCAAAAGCCCCTCTTATATTTAGTGCTCATTGGCTGGCACCAGAGCCATGTAAAGAGAGAGTTGCGTCATCGCTGTTCACTCCAATAGACCGCTTTTTCACAGCAACGGAGCCTCAAAATAGTTCCCCGGAAGTTAGCCTAAATACTAAAAATACACTATAAATTCTATTTTAAAAGTAAATCGGTGCATTTATTGACTACTTATTACCAATAAATTAAGTTATATATCTGTATGTATATATATATATATATATATATTAATATTGCCCACCAAGCATTTAATGGAACTATTTTGTTATAGGTTTTGCATCTCCATGAACATGTGACCGTTGAAAACTTGTCAAACTTCCGTTGGCGTAACTTTATTCTTTCCATGGCTCTGGCTGGTACCGATCTCTACTTCTGCTTCTCTTCCTATACAGTGAGCATAAGCTTACACCATTCTCTACTGCTGACTCCAACATGGACAGTTGTGTAGGGCTGTGGTGGGGTGGGAATTTGGGGCTGCTATACTTTAAACATAAAGGCTTAAATATCCATGTAATGGCTTTTGATCGATTTTACGCAGAATTCCTTTAAACGGGAGCCTAATGGAGCATGTAGAACATGGCAACAGACCTTAATGGCTTCCACGGAGTCGTATTTGTCAAGCTTGTTGATGTGGTTGGTGATGCTGGTGTTGAGCGGCGCGGCCGAGATGGGATGGATGACTGTTGCATCATGGGACTGTTGCTGGTAGCGCTGGCAGTAGGAGTAGACCAGCAGGGTGATGAGGCAGCCCAGGATGGAGCTGCTCAGCCCCACCGCCATCATGTGGAACAGGTTGAAGTCTGGTGGAACACAGGGTGTAGGTGTGAAGTGCAGCTTTTGCCCTCTCCGGTCACATTCATGAATGCAAATGACTAAATGATAATCATAACACAGCCTGCAGCACTGCCAATCACTTATGTATTAAATATATATACGGTTTAACAGCAAGAAACGAGAACACTGTTTATGCCGCTGTCAAGATAAAGAAAGGGAATTTCAAAACTAATTGAGCCCATTGAAATGTATGTAAACATCAACAACAAACACAGTACCTCCACAATGCTGTTCCTCCTGGCTGGAGCGAGCGATTGAAACTTCTGAAAACAAAGACGGAAAGAAATATGTTGAAAATAATTTGTGATGATCACACACACTCACACACACACCGTCAACCTGATAAATGGTACCCTTGAAGGTAAGAGTGGAAATCAAAGCTGTACTCAACAGGAAACAGATTATCATGAAGCCTGACGTTCTAATCAGGACCATGGCACCTGGAGTGGTGTATGTATCAGCTCCCATTAACGGAAATTAAGTACAAGACATTGCTAATGAACCTTAATGGACTACTTTTCACATTAAACAGGATAGATGATAACATATAAAGGGAAAATGAATAATCCTATAAAGACCACCAAAGGGTATTCAAGAGTACATAGGCCACTGTTATATTACTGCTAATTCATACAAAAATGTCAAATGTTTGATGTTTCAATGAAAAGTTTACGGTCTCTGATATGACGCTTGCAATGTATTTGGCATTTTATTATTATTTGCATTTCAAAATGAAGAAATATGACAACCGAATAAACTTAAAGCTTAACAGTTTTGTTTTGTTATTTCAGTGGCAAGCAATGAATTATACTGACGGCATGGTTACAAAAATAGTGAAATACTATCCTCACTGGTGGACTCCTGTTTGCTGTTTGAGACTGATGTAATCCCTCAATGAATACAGCAGTTACAATATACTCAACTAAATATACTAGCTGCGAAAATATATCCAAACTGCAAATGGAAAAGTTTCCAGGGAGCTGAACATTTATTGTATTAGCTCAATCCGTGATAAACGCCTGCAAAATAGACACTTGTTGACATGTACAAGTCATTCTTTTTGGTGAAATTAACTAATATATAATCAACTCATCAATATTTTCCAAAGAATGTCGTGCCTGCTTGTACAATATACGTATAAATGATTATGAACATCATCTTGAAGAGAGAAGTTGTTCTAATGACCCCCAGGACAGGACAGATCAATGTTTTCTTGGTGACTAGCATTACTGCCCGTCAATGGAGGCATTTCTGTTCGGTGGTATATCAATAACCTGCATACGTGTGTGCGTGAGTGTGCGTGCGTGCGCGTGTGTGCGTGCACGCGTATGCGTGCGTGTGCGTATTCAGCCGCACCTGTCAAGGATGTCAAATGGATCGCTTGTCGCCTCTATGGGCATAATCCTTTAGACCATCAAAAGTTTGCTGATTAATCCTAGTTAAGACTCAATAGCTAATTAGATTGCACCGCAGGGAAGTTCACTGAAAACGGCCAGATTTGATTGTTTCCGGACCAGTCCTTCTGACTAATTCACACTCCAAACGGCTCTCCAATCACAAACGCTAAACTCACTGGCAAAAAGAACAGTAAAGCAAAAAAAATTCTGTTACCCACGATGGCTGTATGATACTGGTTTGTTCAGCTACTATCATCAAATGTACTTTTGACATAAGAACCGGTAAATGGTCTAAAACTAAATGTTAAATGCTTAATGAAATGGCTAGACTATACCTCTCTGGACAGAGACAGTAACTATATATGTATAGATTAATGTTACATAAATGACAACTAAATCAATAACAATGAACCAGATACTACGTATAGTACCTGATATAAAGTTTGAGTCAGGAGGGCAGTGTCTGGTCTCGGTGCTGTTTCCAGAGCACTGGTTTCCAGTGGGGAAGAGGACATCACAGTGGCGAACACGCAACTGGGAGCCTCCGGAGCTGCACTGGGACCACTCTGACCAGTGGGACCAACTCTCTGAAAAGAGGCAGGAGGTGGTTAGTGTGTGTGTGTGTGTGTGTGTGTGTGTGTGTGTGGCTTAGAGAGAGAGAGAGAGAGAATGACTGAGTGACATGCTGAGGGAGTGAAGAAGGAGAGAGACATAAAAGTGATAATTGGCGAGGTGCCAGAGAGACAAAGAGAAGGAGAAAGAAAATGAGAGTGAGAGATAAAAAAATCGATGCTGGGATAGAAAAGGCAAAAGAAAGACAGCGAGACAAGGAAAGAGAGGTAAAGATGCCGGCTAGCTGGCAAACACAAACACAAATATTAATAATAATAATAATAATAATAATGAACAGAAATTTGACTGGGGGGGCTCTAATCTGTTTAATGCTAAGCAGCGTACGTGTGTTGTGTTGTGTGTTGTTGTGCGTGTACCTGGGCAGGTGTTGGTGTTGCACAGGGCCTCCTCTGTGTGCAGACCCAGGCAGATGTCTCCTCCATGGGCCGGAGGAGGGTTACTGCAGGTCCTGGTTCTCATGTAGTGCCCTCCTCCGCACGTCACCGAGCACTTGGACCAAGAAGACCAGCACGACCAGCTGCCGTCCACTTGAAAACACAGGGACATAATTACACCATGGACTGTTATGCTAATGCTATGCTAACACTATGCTAACACTATGCTCAGACTGACAGAGCACAATACAGTCTTAAAGCAATTTATTGTATATCATTTAACATTGTTTTATGTAATTACAGATCGTCTGTGATCCTGTTAGTGTAAAGTAACCTAACTTATAAGTCAATCATTTATAATTAATAAATAATAACAAGCTAATCAGTTCGGCTTGAAGTGATATTTTCTAGGCTTATTCTATTGTGTGTAGGCTACGGTAGGTGTTGTAGTCACATTGAATGAAGCTAAATAGCCTCGCTTCAAGCGCAGGGTTCATGCTCAACCGTCAAGGATTTTTTTGCATGTGTGTGTTTGCAAATATGTCTTTTCTTTGTACTGATGTTTGACAACACGGTATAATCACCGGCTTTCACATCTTCTCCCGACATTTTTTTTTCTGCGGTTCCGGTTCATTTGAAAACACCCTTTTATCTGAACTTAAATAGATTGGAAGTCATTCCAGCACATTTAATAGGACAGTGATGCGTGACAGGGACATGAAGTAATTGTGTGACTGTTTGTGTGTGTGTGTGTGTGTGTGTGTGTGTGTGTTTAATATTGTGCACGATGGCAAATGTGTTTAATCCAGCTGCTACAGAAAAGCCCTGAACCTCCTCTGTAATTAATGATGGCACGTGAACAGTCACACTGCTAGTGGCTGTTCCTCTCTTCATGAGATGTCACACGCACGCGCACACGCACGCGCACACGCACACACACTCCAAAGTGTCTGTCTGCCTATCTAGCTGCCTGTAGGCAGACATACCGGCAGCTATATAGGCAGACAGACAGTAAAAGCCTCTTATAACGAACATGGCTCTCAAAATATACATACAATATGCATTCAAACACGCACGCATGCACATGCAGGCAGGCACACACACACACACACACACGCACACACCAACGCATTAACATAATATACAGGCAGGCAAGACGGACAGATAGGAGAAGCCCCTCATAACTGAAGTGGCTCTTGAGACACACACACACAAACACACAAATATATGAAAGAGAGAGAGAGAGAGAGAGAGAGAGAGCGAGAGAGAGAGAGAGAGAGAGAGAGAGAGCCTCCTGGGGAACCACATCAACAGAGGAATTATGGATAAATCCTTACTTCATTGTGGCAGAGAGAGAGAGAGAGAAAGAGAGAGACTTCTTTTCTTCCGGAACGTTTGAAAATTGCCTTTAAAGAGTCCCACCGGTTCGGGCGGGTAATTGAAGTGGCCAAGGCTTTTTGTCATGTGGGCATAATTTCTCTATCATACCAGCGGCGGCCAACGCATCAGTCGATATGCTCGCCGTCGGCTGGTGGATGGCCACACCCCGGGGCCGCGCACCGGAGAAGACGTGCGGCTTTATTTGTTTCCAGAGCAGATGGATGGCAGACATAACACCTCTCCTCTCTCACACCGCTCCACACAGCAGCTTCACCATAGCAGGATTTATAGTCAAGACTGTTAGCATAGTCCGCCGGCTTCCAAATAATGTCTCACACCCAGACGCGAAATGTAGCCGCATTAGCATTCATCACTACTTTGGGTAGGTAGAGCTGATCCCTTCGGGGGACAGAAGTCTATGCCTGTTGTGGCATAATTGTAGTCAACATCCAAGAATGGGTGTAAAACAAGCATTAGCATACTGTAGTCACGTAGCATAGCAATCATGGCACATTGCAGCCCCAGACAACAAATTCTGTGTTTTTAGAACTATTTGAAACAATGCATGGACTAAATTTGATCACCTTATATAGAATAGATTTTTACTCAAACATTCAATGCTGTTAATGGGATCATCTACTGTATATCTTAAGGTATTATATTCAGGTTACTTTATTTGTACTCTTAGATTTGTTTTGCAGTGGAGAATATGTTCGTTTTTGAGAGACCACACACAATAGACAAAGAGGTTCTCAAAGTTCCATGAACAGTACACATACATACATGTATAATGTAATATAAAATATAAAATCCAAAAAACATATCAAATTGATCAAATAAATACAAATACAATAAAATATGATCTGAGGAGTGTGCTGCTAGGACTTGTTTATTTGACCAATGGATTAATGGCCGATGGAACAAAGCTATTTTTATATCGCTTTGCTTTATATATTGGGGCAAAAAACATTTGTCTAGAAGGCAGACGCTGAAATTCACTGTGCAAAGGATGATTGTCATTTTAAAAACTGAGCCAGTTATCCTCTATAACTGTCTGGTATACATTGACCCTGTGACTGAACATCAACCTACTTGACAATTTAACAATTTTGTTCATACAGTTTATGTTTTTTTTTTTTTAAGATAGCTTTCCAAACCATGATGCCAAGGAAAATGATAAAACGTATTAAAAAGAAGCACGTTATGCTAATAAAATAACAATTTATAGTTTAAGAAGCTCTGAACCAATAGGTCTACTTTAGAGTCTATGTGTCACTTCAAATGCAGTCAGCTCAAAGTCAGCCCCACGGGTTGTGTGAAGCCCCCTCTGCCAAACAAATGATCAGGCTGTAAAAATAGCACCGCTCGTTGAGCCGCTGACCCCTTTGCTCTGTTCTGTCTGTTTTTCTCTCTTGGCAGTACGCGCCAGGAGTTATGAAGACAGATAAGAGGTTCCTTGGAACAAGGCACACATTCGCACTCTTAGTAGTAAGGGTGTGTTCTAAGCCTTCCTCCAGGGCGCTTGATTAATAATCACCCACCAGACAAAGTCCTGCTTGTGAGCTGGCATTAGGCACCAGGTGCGCTTTATACTAACTAAGCAATGGATTTCCATTTAGACAGCACATTACTTCCCTTGTCAGACTGAGTATTCATTTAATTAGAAAGCTTCCTCTCATCCACTTCCACTAGAAAAGTGGAGAAAATGCATTGTCTCAGGGCTTTTTCACAACAGAAAAAGACGGCCTCCCATAGCTGGTTGTATAATTACTGCACCCGACGCTGTAATTACACAGTGGGTTGCCAGAGGGATTGTCTGTGATTCCTGTTGTAAATTGGGGTCTTTGTCACACTCCTTATCTGAGACCAATTTCCCCCCTCTCCGGCTCTCATTTTTACGGCCGTCATGTCCATATTTCTTTATTCATATCTGTTCTGACATTGAGGAGTGGTTTCCCCCGTTTGTTTCTGTGTTTGTGTGTTAAAGAGAGCGCGCATGTGTGGAAACGTACCGTAAGCTAGCAGTCTGCTAGCTTAGGAACAAACAGATGTTCTGTGTGTTCCGTGTTTACCGTTGCATTAGTAAAATATCCAAGTGTGTGTGTGTGTGTGTGTGTGTTTAGGTGTGCGTGTGCGTGTGCGTGTGTGTGTGTGTGTCTGTGTGTCTGTGTCTGTGTGTGTTGGTATACACTGTACACTGCAGCTGACTCTGCATGTAGCTGACGTTGCATGCCATAATGAACTGGCTGGTCTCACCTGGGCAGGGCGTGATGTTACACTCCTGGTACTCCTGTAGGGGCCCCAGGCAGGCCTGGCCCCCATTCTTGGGCTCCGGGCTGGTGCAGGCCCTCTTGCGGCTGCGGATGCCGCGGCTGCAGTCTCTGCTGCACTGGGACCAGGAGCTCCAGGCCGCCCAGCCACCGTTCACGGCGTGGCTCGAGATTCTGCCCAGGCGAAGCACTTCACCTGTGGGCCAGTCAGCACAGGCAGGGGGAAGGTGGGGATGGAGGGGGTGTCAGAATTAATCTATGATTTGTTGATGATCTGTTAGGAGTGCAGAGCCTTGTGAGTCACTCAGCACTCAGTTATCAACCACAAGTAAAACCAAGCAGTGCCTCTTTAAATATGCTAAACAATGGATTAACACGCCACAGACAAACCACAGACGGCCTGACAGGTTAATATAGGCCGATCGATAGGTCGACACATATAGTGCACATGCTGCCGGAGCAGTGAACAGATAGACGGATGAACGCCGAATATGTAATCCATCTCTGCACTTGTCGTTATCAAATGAGGGATTTAGCGACGCGTCGCGCCGACACGCGAGAGCCCTCGCTAATCAAAGCGCTATCGGCTGACTGAGCTGTGGCTCTCTCCACTGGAACGCTGCTGAGGGAGGCTTCAGCGAGAAATGCTAGACCGTAATTTCTAGCAAACCACAATTACTGCATGCATTAATCAGGGCCTCACTCACAGAGAGAGAGAGAGAGAGAGAGAGAGAGAGAGAGAGAGAGAGAGAGAACCAGCCTCAGGCCCTGTTTGAATCAAAAGAATGATCTCATCTGTTTTAGTGAGTGATGATAGTCTCCAGTGAAGCACCAGCCCCAGTTCAAAACTCCCTCTCTCCACTGATAATTCACTTATTCAACAAGCTGGGCTATTATCCACTTTAGCAGATTACGAAGGAAGCCTTGATTTGTCTATTCCAGCCTCCTGCCACTTTGTCTCCTGTTCCTTGTTCTCCACTCTTTCGTAGCAAACAAACAGTCAACTTCTCTGTACTCTGCAGACGGGAAGAGCGTAGAGAGAGAGAGAGAGACCAGAAATGGTCCCTAGCCGCCATCTGAGGGCAGCTCCTCTCCTTCCATGCTATCCTCTGATTAATGCTTTGTTCTGACTTCGCTCACTCGGCTCGGGTCTAACCTTCCATCTGTCGCTGTCTAGTTCCCTGTCCCGATCTTCCCCCCCCGCTGGCCTCTTAGTTTCGTCAGTGTGCTCTTTTCCCCCTTGACAGCTACTGTGACAGGCCTGCTTTGTATTCCCAGTGAGAGCACGGTGTGTTTACCTAGCGCAGAGGCCTGACCTCTTCATAACTACAGGCGACCTTGGCAGTGAGCGCTCTGGCGACTCGCCCCGGCACTGAGCTAGCACGGCCGCTGACGGGACTGCAGAGGCCCCGGCTCTTTATTGATTCTGAGCGGGCAGTGGCACGGACGGCCCCGCCTGCCGCAGTGACCTGCACTCTTTATCAAGCCCATTTTGTCCCAGGCGATTGTACCGCTATAGCATCATCTCCAAAGGCAACAGGGTGATGTGTAATCTGTGACGCATCACCCCCCCCAACCCCCTCCCCCTTCCCTTTTCACACACGCACACACACACACAGAGAAGACACACGCATGCACAAGAGCAGCACTTTGATGGTTTAACTCCTCTCCCTGAGACTTCTCCGATGTGTGTATTGTTAATGCTGCTTCACAGGGACAGGCCTCCCGTCGGCAAAACAAACAGCGTGGCGCCGTCCTTCTTAAATAGGTAGAGAGTGCCGCTATCGATTGGCGGAGGAGCCGTGCGCGGCCAGAGAGCGTTAAATCCTCGCCCGCCCAATGAGCCCTGAGCTGAGACCTGACTAAGAGAGACACAATGCTATTCCCACTTGTCCCTGCAAACGGCAAACAAACTAGAACACACACCAAGTGTGTGTATGTGTGTGAGATTGTATGTTTGAAGGAGGTGGGGTGGGGATTTTCAAATAAAGGATCAGGACATTTTGATGAGGTTGCACAGAGTTGCAATCCCCCGCAATACAGTGTAAAGCACTTGTGAAGACCTGACAATGACAATGCAAAGGAGAGAGAGAGAGAGTTAGAGACATTCAGAGAGAGAGAGAGAGAGAGAGAGAGAGAGAGAGAGAGAGAGAGAGATATAGAGAGAGAGAGAGAGAGAGAGAGAAAGAGATATAAAAAGATAAAAAAATTAATAAATAAAAAATATAAAAATAT
>JAODUE010009872.1:0-28058 GCA_027564755.1 Amblyopsis hoosieri | reverse complement strand
GTGTGTTTATATATTTTTATATTTATATATATATATATATATACAATGTTAGTGGGAGGGTGGGAGAGAGAGACACAGAGAGAGAGAGAGGGAGAGAGACAGAGAGAGGGAGAGAGACAGAGAGAGGGAGATAGAGAGAGAGGGAGAGAGAGAGAGAGAGGGAGAGATGCACTCAGCTGTGGAATTCTCTCCTTTTCAATCTCAACCCAATTAATTTGGCTGAATTAATCACACACACGCACAAGCACACTTTGTATCACTGTCACACCCTCACAAGTTTCACATTCACAACACACAGACAAGCATATGTGCACTAACACACACACACAGAGAGAGAGAGAGAGAGAGACACACTTTCATTTTATTTCAAGACAATGGCGTGTTCGTCCACACACACACACACACACACACAAACACAAGGCATTTCTCATGTTGCGAAAAAACAACATATGTTAGCTCACTTTCCCTCACACACACCATCTACGCATACCTTCATTTTATTTCAAGACAATGGCGTGTTTGTCCACACACACACACACACACACACACACACACACGCTGTGAACTCCATGGCAGGCGGCACAGTGGGACATGAAATACTGTCCAATAGCACCATCCATCTGCCTTCCCTCTCTCTCTTTCTCTCTCCCTCATCTATCCATCCACCCCACCGCTCTCTCCCCCTCTCTCCCTCTCTCCCCCTCTCTCTCCCTCTCTCCACCTCATCCATCCATCCCACCCCACCGCTCTCCTCCCCATTCACTCTCCCCTCCACTTCCCATTTCTGTTCATCTGCGCCTTTCCCTTCCTTCTCGTTTGATCCCATGTCTTCCCTTCTCTGTCCTGCCAGGTCCCAGTTTGATCCCATGTCTTCCCTTCTCTGTCCTGCCAGGTCCCAGTTTGATCCCATGTCTTCCCTTCTCTGTCCTGCCAGGTCCCAGTTTGATCCCATTCCTTCGTCCCTTTGCTCTAACTCCTTCCATCTGCCTGTGTCCGCACCTCACGTGCAAGGCCCCGCTCCGTAGGAGACGGTCTGGGAAGCATGTGGCGCCGTCGTTCGTTTACTGAACTGTCGCCCAGTAAACAGTAAACCGTAAACAGAGACTTTATATACAGGACAAGAGTCAACATGATCACATATAAGCAAGGCTGTATGGTAGGATTTCCAGGAATTCCAGGAATTCCGGCACGTTCCCGCCTGGCTCTCGCTCCCAGAGCCGACTGATGGGGTTGCTGAGTCGTGTTTCGTCCGTCTCGTGAATTGGAGGATAATCGGAAGCAGGACTGGAATTAGATTTTGGTAGTGGTATTTACATCTCTATAAAACACTGGTTATTATTTAACAGCACACTGCGAGTAGGACACCCTCAGGTTTCAGGGCTACATGTTGACCCGTGTGTAGTACTGTATGTGTCTTGTGTTGCAGCGTACAAGGGCAAACGGTCTTCCCTTGTACGCAAAGTGAGACTCATGCTTTGTTTTTGTACCGTTACAAACCATTATCGTACCGGCCATTTTCCCTGTGGTTGCCTAGCAACAGGTTGCCAGCTGGCAGCCAAGAAGACTACTATATGTCGGCAGATGGAGCATTACCCATGCAGAACAGAACTGAATAGGTTTTGCTTTATTTAATTTTTAATTGTGCTGTAATAAATAAGCAGATTATCTTTAAGGTCACGAGCTAGCATGAAAATATCCACTAGACCTGCCACTGTGATGTAATCAACTGAATCTAAAACACCTGCTTTCTCTTTTTCCAGTGGTTCTTAAATTATGACACTGCTACCACTAGAGGGAGACTCCTGCATCTATGGTAACTATACTGTATTTGCGACATATCATTTTATTTACATATTCGGGTGCCTTTCAGCCCCGTCGTTGTACAGGGTTTTATTTGCATCACACTGTTTCACCTTGCAGCTTACTCTATAGTGGACACCAAAAGTTTCTCAATGAATTTACAAAAAAGCCACGCAGCCGTAAAATAGGAGAGATACATTACACGACCCGAGTAGAGCTTTGGTATAGACCCCATATGAAACTGCTGATCTGCAAGTTAGGGTAAGATTTAGATTAGGAATAGAAATATCATTATTAATTAAGTTAAAAGGCACAGTCCTCAATTTGCATCTGCATCTTGTATCTTCACCCCTACACACACGCACACACACACACACGCACACACACACACACACACACCGGTTCCATGATTGTGGACTAATGCATAACATAGTCAATATGAGTATTTTACAATCAGTATTTCATCTTACAAATCGGTCTCAACAAAATAAACAAAATGCTTCAGCTATTAGTCGTTAATTAAAAAGATCTTTCCTTGGCTGCAGGGCAGAATACCATGATTGCCCGAGGAACAGCTCATTACAAGCAGAAACCCCGTGCAATGTCTGTCTTCAGCGTTTCTTGCTATTTATTCTTCCAATTATTTACGAACTGCTAATTAACCAGTGCATTATAGCCTTCTACTTATAGAATATGGTATTTAAAGATTAAAATACTGTATGTAGCTGAATTGCTGCTATGTTCACTTTTGTATAGTTTATTTTATAACTAATAAAACAATTTTAAAATGTTTTAGTGGCGTAATGAAACAATTGCGGAGTATACAGTTTATTTTTAGTTTTTATAAAATGGTGGAACTTTGTAACATCTGTTCTGTAAAGTCAGTAAGTCAGTAAAGTGTAAATTTGCCTTAATATAATAGCAACAAACACACACACACACACACACGCACGCACACACACACACACACACACACACACACAACCAGTTGGTGAGACCATATTGGCTCAATGTGTGTTTAGTCACTCTCTCTATCAGGGAGGATGTCCAGAGGTCAAGGGTCAGCACACACCCCTTCTAAACACGTGGACACACACACACACACACACACATGAAGAGCTGCTGACGTCTGACCTGTTGACTTGTCATTTGTCTCAATGTTCTTTGTACCCTCTTCACTTCTTGTGCACTCTCTCCATTCAGCACTCTTGTTCTACTCGCTCACCCTCTGCAGCGGTGACCTTTGAACCCTTGACCAGCTGGCTTGGCTGGCCTGTCTGTGCACACACACACACACACACACACACACACACACACTATGAGCAGATTGTTGTGGTCACCCTATGTAGTCATCAGACACACACACACACACATCCCCAGGCCCTGGGGGTCAGCCGGTGGCCATGGTGACCGGGGACAGGGGGGGTCAGTCTGAGGTTGCAGCGTCCCCATAGTTACGAGGCAAGGGTCACTCGACGGTTAACAATGCAGAAATTGGACAATCGGACAATAATGACATTATTTTCCTCTTTGCTTTCAAACGTTGGCTTTACAATCATGCTAGTCAAGCGCGCCGTGTTCATTCTAGTGTGACACAGCAACACAGCGAGCACTGGCCATACCGGAAGTGATCAGAGGTGTGACAATATAGCAATATAGCAACGTCGTTTATATCAAGTCTGCTTATTGTAATTCTAGAGTCCAATCTGTGATGCTGTGATGCAAATACAGCACACACACACACACACACACACACACACACACACACACACACACACACACACTCACACTCACACACACACACAATGAATACATTTATCATACCAAAACTCACATCCCTTGTGGCTACCCTCCCTTGTCCTGGTGTTGATCTCAACCGTTCATCACGCACTTCCATTCATCTTAGGCCTAATTATTACAGATTAGTGTTGCGGTATGTAGCCTACTCTGTCATATACGTTATTATCGTTTATGACAGAGAGACTATGTTAACCTGTGACGTTAATGATTGCCATTTCTGTAGGTGTTTAAAGGCATTCTGGAATAATTAAAGAACACAAACAGTTGGTAACTAGCAAAAGGATATGTAAGATCGTAGTTTGGAGTGCCACCATTACAATATGTAATTACTGTTAATGCCAGAGGTTATTGAGTATTCCACTGCTTGACAAATGTGGCATTGATGAAAAGAAGATATAAAGCACAATAATTACAGATACAATGGCAAGGAATCTTGTTTGACAAATGTATTAGCAGATTGTCATTATTCTAAAAAATACTGAATGATAATTGAAAATATGGACAGTTGGCCTATGTTAGTCTGCTTGATGTTATTTAGAATCTCACCAGGTGAGGGCGCTGTGCTCTCAGCTAACCTCCTGTAGGTTAACTCCTCTTTCCCGGGTCATAAAATCAACTATATCGTTGACCTAATTTGTCTGTAACGTCCATGACATGGATTTCATTTAGATTACTAAATTAGGTTAATCTAAGGATATCATTTTGTTGCAAGCAGCATTCGCTCGGAGCAAGAGACAACAGTGAATGAAAACAAATATCGGGTAAGTTAACACATTCTGTGAATGGGTTCGCACTGGCTGTGTCAGGCCTTTAGAGGGCGCTATTCAAGAAAAGAGTGGGGTAGGAGACACTGAACTGGCCTTGACCTCTTTTTCCCCTCTTCTGCCCTCCCTGTACCATAGGCAGTGACCTGGCCTTCAACCCTGACCTCCGACCCGAGTTTGGGGTCAGTCCTGGGTCAACCCAGGGTCTCTCTATTACACTCTCCCTCTCTCTCTCTCTCCCTGTGTCTTTCATAAACACACGCGACAATATGTATGTTAAACAACCTGCACATCTTTTTAAACAATACAATAGATAAGACAACAATGTCCTCATTTGCTATTGAGACTTGGCTTTTTTATTTTATTTTATTTTAATATACGTTTAGAGTTCAGGCTGGCCTTAACGTTCCAACACTGTCGACATCGTGGCGGTGTTATTGTGTTATCGTGTCACCGCAAACACAATCGTCACATCTGTGTACAGAGCAGCCATCTTAGCCTGTAGAGGGGTTTCTGCCAGCCATTTTAGGTATTCCGAGAATGCCGGGAGTTAATGCCAGCTCCAATCATTCTCTATCAACGAATGCACCATAAACCTGTGTTTTATTGATGAATTGCACAATAAGCAAAATCTAATAATAAAAAAATTATAATTTTAATAAATTACAAAAAAGTACGACACGCTTCGTATTTGGGAGGGTCACCGCAGGGTCATACTAGGGTCAAATTCGGGGCGCATCAGAATAAAGTCAAAGTTCATTCATTCCTCCATTGTCCAAACATAGTTGAACGTAATTTATTTTAATTTAATATGGTGCTCAACATACTGAGTAGTTTACTGATCACCCTGGAATGAACATAACATTCTGCAGATCAATGCCTTGCCCCGTTTAAATCCTGAGAATGGTTTTGCTACTATTTTATTGTAATAATGCGAACAAAACGACATGCAGAGTATTCTGGTGCAGTATATCAACTTAACTAACTAGGTGCTTATGAATGATGGTTATTTTTCTATGCAAGCTTACATTTTATAGACATAAAATAAATGATAAGTGTCCAACACACCTTATAGTGTATAGTGTACTGTATTGTATATTACTTAGATTTCTGTTATCATTTGCTGATATCCATATTGATATAAAATGCCAGAAGGAAACATATGAAGCACAAAAGACAAAAACATAACCTTTTCTTAATGTCGTATCAAATGCAAAAACATGCATTCAAACTATCTACTTCAAGACAGATATTGTGTATTATGTGGAAGACGCACCTCTTTTTGTTATATCAGACAGAGCCATATAACTATATACAGTATATATACACACAGTGTGTGTTTATATATATATTTATATGACAGAGCGGGTATCCAATCACATATCTGATACTGTATGTGAACCCTTGTGTCTTGTCGAACATCTAGTCACGATGTCTAGTGATCGCGATTACCGGTTTGGGCTGCTTTTGTGTCTTTAAGTCATTAGAGAGTTTCACACATTTGTTTTGTGAATGTGTAATTGAGTGCCAGTGACCAGGCTCCTGTGACCAACGGCTCATGAATAAACTCATCCAGGAAAATATTTGCACGCACACTGAAGGCTCGCTGCGTCCTTTGTCTTTAGCCACGCAGGAAACGTCAAAGGTGAGATGTCACAGACATAAAAAGGCTTGCATAATAGAATGCCAGGCTTGTCTTCAATGGGGAAAGAGTGACAAGGTGTCTCGAAAATGGGTCTGGAAATATGGTGGCTGATCAATTGACTTGTGTTTCTGCCTTGAGGGTTTGGCGGAGGTTCAAACGGAGGTCAGAGCAGGGTCAGATCCAGGTCAGTGTGACACCAGAGCCAAAGTTCATAAGGCCCTGCATCAGACTACAAACACGAGATCAATTTAAGTCAAATTAGGTCTACGCAAGCCAAGCAAAGCAATTGGGTTAGTCAATCTACTGTAGCAGCAGCATCCATACACAACATGGCTAGCCTCTTGTTCTATTGGTTGCCATGTCAACTGTGATATTCCAGAATCCTAGGTTTCATACTGTGTAAATCCACTACTTTATTTAACTTTAGCAGATTTAATCTGATGTCCTTTAATGCAATTACTATGAGTATAATTCAAAATATATATTAATATTTCATAGTGTAGAACATGTTGGATATTGCAACTTGTCTTCTAGTGAGTTCTGAGGGCAAGCCAGGTCACACAGGGTTTTCTAGAGTTCAAATAAAGGTCAAACTATAGGTTCAACTCGCGGCTAATGAGTTCACAGTCAACTCTAGGCAGACTTTCTGTGCAATTGAAAATATTGTTTTTTTCTGTTAAGGCTACACACTGTCCCGTTTGATATTATTATGTATAGCACACATCATACGTTTTCACGTGTCATTCAAATCCCTGTTCCGCTTTTTAATAATTTTAAGTGTTATGGAAACTGTTGAAGTGGACTTCCTGCCCTTGTCGTCATCATTTCTAACTTCAGCGTTTTAGTATTGTGACTTTGTTCATAATTTAAATTTTTTTTTTTTTTGCCAGTTTTTCTTTTTTATAGTTGATTAATTTTGTAAATGTGATTTACTAATTACTTTCTGTTTTCTGTTGTGGCCAGGACACTCTTGAACAACATATTTGTAATCTTAATAAGAGCCTTTCCTGGTTAAATTAAAGGTACATTATTATAAAAGTGAGGAGGCTTATTGGTCATTTCAGCATTTTCTGATTTACTTCCAAATTTTCGTTTTGAGCATTAATTATTTAAAGACCTTTTATCGTATTTTTTTATCAACATTCTTATTGCTAATCATAATCTACCTGGTCCCCATGTCGCAAGGCAATGGACACAGGTGGTGTACCATGTCCCGTGACCCTGGTAAACCACATGGTCCACTCCATCTTAGCTAAGTTTTGATAGCTGCTGTTAACGAATAGCAGCTATACTTCTACCCAGTATGTTATTTCATTCTTCAATACTTGTCTCGCTCGACGATCGGCCCTTAGTCGTCATGGACGCGTCATTCATTTGTTTGTTTGTAGCATGTGAAGAATGAGAGAGAGAGAGAGAGAGAGATGCAAAGGAACACAGCAATATCATGTGGGGTGATGTCACACTGTGCCAAGAGGTGGTGGGGGAGAGAAAGGGAGAAACAGAGAGAGAGAGAGAGAGAGAGAGAGAGAGAGAGAGAGAGAGAGAGAGAGAGAGAGAGAGAGTGGGTTCAACAGAGGGGCAATTGCTCCCTTCCTACTCTCCATCACACACACTCATGCGTGCATAAACACCCACCCTAAGGGCACTAAGCACAGCGTGTCACTGTAGTATATGTGGAAACCTTACATGCACCACGGCCCCCACAGGACAGGCCAGGAGAGGACATGCCTCCTGGATACAGGAGGAGACCTTAAACAAGCGGTGAGGGAAGGAGATGAGGAGATGAGGAGGATGGGCGGGGAGAGGGGGGGGGGGGGTGATGAAATACACGAGACAACGGCCTTGGCCTTGTCATTGATCAGACACACAGATGCATACAGCACATTTTTAAGACACACACACACACACACACGCTCACCTACACTGAAAAAAAAGAAAACACGAGCATCCCCTTTACGCGCACTTGACGACGTGACAGCTGTTGTCATGGTTACCCCCGTCTGTTCCCTGTTTTTTAAAACGCATGCTAGTCGGATGGGCGGTGGGGGACAGTAAAGACCAGTCTGCTTAGAATGAGCAGATGTAATCAACAGCAAGGAGTTCATTGTGCGGTTAGGAGGAAGAATGAGCTGCTGCCTCTGTGTACCGCTGATGAAATTCTCTCTCGCCCTCCTCGTTATCTACTTTCTCGCCCCTTTCATCATTGTTTCCTCTCAACTCCCATCGGTATGTAATCGAATTGTGACCATTGTAGAATCTGCATCACGTTGTGAGACTTGGCCCAAATACCCATGCGACTATACACAGACGCAGGCTTTCAGGCTGAGAGAGAGAGAGAGATGAAATCCCCCATAACCTCAGCATGCAGGGTCAAGGGTCAAATTAAGAAGGGCAAAAAGATCTAGGGCAGCAGAAATCTCTCTCTCTCTCTCTCAAATCACTTTATTGGCATGGCGTAACTACAGGCTCGCTCGCTCTCTCTCTCTCTCTCTCAAATCACCCTATTGGCATGGCGTAATTACAGGCCCTCTCTCTCTCTCTCTCTCTCTCTCTCTCTCTCTCTCTCTCTCAAATCACTCTATTGGCATGGCGTAACTACAGGCCCTCTCTCTCTCTCTCTCTCTCAAATCACTTTATTGGCATGGCGTAACTACAGGCTCTCTCTCTCTCTCTCTCTCTCTCTCAAATCACTCTATTGGCATGGCGGAACTACAGGCCCTCTCTCTCTCTCTCTCTCTCTCTCTCTCTCTCTCTCTCTCAAATCACTTTATTGGCATGGCGTAACTACAGGCCCTCTCTCCAGATTCAACAGTCTGGCCAGTCGGGAAATTAAGGAGAGTTGGCATTTACAAGTTTTATTTATGTAGAAGAGGATGCAGAGAAAACAAGGACAAGAGGCACAAAGGGCTAGAGGTGCTATGTGACAGACAATCCTTATTTCACCTCATTGAGCTAAGCTAATATCTATCGCTAAGTGTGTCTATGTTGTTTCAACCCCTGCAACAATCTGGCTACAGTAGCTTTTGTTGTATTTATGACATATACTGTAGCTAGTTCATTGTTATAAATAGGCCTAGATTATGAGTCCAGCTTTAGCATGTATGTTGCTCCTGTGTTTAGGCATATGCAGAGCTGACTGGCTGACAGTAGCATTGTGACAGTAGTGGATATGATGCCAGTTGTCAGATAATGATTCTTGATCATTCTAGGCAAGACAGTGTTCTTCAAGACTTCAATTTCAATATTTAATAGGCCATACACCAGTTATAGGTAAACAGCAACAGCAAGTAGGCATGTCATTAGGCCGTTATACATTTCAAAACATACATTACCTAATATCATAAAATCCTCAATAATTGCAAAAAGTGCAAATAGAGATGATCTAAGAGGTTTAAAAAATATATATACAACATAGATATGGATGGCTCAGATATTCAGAGCCAACTACTAACAAAGGGACACACCATGGACGCTCTGTTGAATACACTCCAGGTGTGGAAGACATCCACCCTCTCATTCTCATTCTAATGTTGGATAGTGACACTATGTCATGTTGGGCTAAATCAACATTGTCTTCTAGCTCGTATAGTCTTAAGAGCCTGCTTCGACTGCCAATCCCAGTCTCTTTTAAACAATAGAATATATGTATTGCTCTGACATTAATATGTACAGCGCAATCATTTTCATATTTTTATGAACGGTTTTGGCACAAAATTGTATCTTTTTATACACTAAATGTTTTTCTCACCTAGGGCGGGCCCTGCATATTGCAAACCTAAAGTTTCTCTTTGGGAATTTTCCTCATAATGTGGTACTCTGAAAAGCATTGTCTGATCCATTGCACCCACTGGTGGCCAAATATGTCATTACCTTAATTCATCAGAGCAAAGTTCTTCCACATAGCCTAATTCAGTGGTATCCAACCCTGGTCCCGTGGACCCCCTGCCCTGCATGTTTAAGTTGTCTCCCTGCTCCAACACACTTGAGATAATAAGTGAGAATAAGAGACACTGAACATCATTAAAGCACCGGGCCATCTACAGACCCATGTTGTATACCATCAAGTACCCTTTCATGCCTTTTTATTTTTATTTTATTTTATTCTTTCAACCATTTTATATTCCTTGTTGTTTATTTCTGTATTTTCTTCTGGGAAGCACGATTATTGTAAAGTACGTTTTTTTGTATCAGGGCCCTACAAATAGGTGAAAATTACAATGAACATGTTCATGCTGTTTTGCAGGTTATGAGCGGATTAGTAATGTTGCTGTACTGTGCTAATACAACAAATATAGACTGTGGTTGTTTGTAACTGTAAGAAACAGCAGACATGCAATTTATGGCATAGTGATTATGCTTATTGTAGAATCTACAATAATCATAATTGATCTGATCACAGTGACTCCCACACAACACCTGGTGGCTAACACCAGTAATGCTATCCAGTTGCAACATGCAACTGAATGTATTTAACATGTAGCCTAATTAGCCGTGATGTCATTTTTAACACTGGATCTTAGTAACATAGCTCTAGTGTGGGTTGTCCTAATTAACTAGAGTGTGAAGAATGGTGATTTCTCCACCTCCAACACAAAATGTGTTGGAGGGGATGACAGGTGCTCCCCGTTATTAATAGCATGAAATTTTATTTTTTATTTAATTTTTTATTATTTTTGACCGTGTCTCTTTTACCGATTAGCCTATAGGCACACATTTCAACTAAAACTATGCGACGTAATAACCTGACATGCCAGAGGAATTGTTGTCACAAGTCCATCTAGGGAGACGTACATTGAATCTGTTTGTGAACGGCTGTATTGAATAAAACTGAAACTAGCGACGTCATGCATACAGTAGGCTACTGCTTCATTAGAAAATGTCTCTTGGCATTATCATGTTAAATTGTTATGGCAAGACATTTGTATGTTTGTGATTGACTATATTTTCAGTGATTTCTCGTTATTTTGTAAAACTATTCTGTTCGATTTGCTGTTTATGATAAAACTAAGGAAAACGAATTATTCACGATTCATTTAATTATATTGGCTAAATGTCATATTCACACATGTACATTTACCAAAAAAAAACCTTTGTTTCTGGTATTTCTTAGAGAATGCAGAAAATATATTAACCTAATTGAAAAGTCTTCTAATGTCTGTAAATGTCTGTACTTATTTTAAGATATTTGTAAATTGCATATAGATTTTATTTGATGTATTTTTTTGTGTACCCACCCCCTGGTATCTATTGTTAAATAGTTTTTTCCGTCTCAATGTCTTTTGGATAAGTGATTGTATTGTATACATTGTGGTTGTTATGTTACTATGTATACGTTGTGTTTTGCAAAAAAAAACTAAAAACGTTGTGTTTTGCAAAAAAGAAAAAATAATTGTTAAATGTCACCATTGCCCACCCTGTCATTCTGGTTAGAACCGCAAGATGGCAGCGTATGATAGGTTATTTGAACTACAACCGTACACATGCAACTAAAGTCTGGGCTCTGAAAAAATACCTACCTAAAGACATACATTTGCAAGCAGATATGCTACACAAGAAAACACTACATAACACATTATAAGAATAGCATTAAATGCTTTTAGTTTGGTGACCACTCGAGCCTATATTTAACAAGATGTATTGCTGAATACCACTTGCATTGCTAAAGTAGCCTAAATAGTAACACAATTTACAGTAGGCTAGGCTACGGTACACTATAGCTTGAGGTTTACTGTTGCGCACACAACTCTGATCTTCACTTCTGTCACTTGACTGGCCCCATTATTTATCAACGCTAATTGAAACATAGTTTTGTTTTTTTTGCAGTGGACAGCATCACTCACCAGTGGTTGAGCAAACCCTATTTCTTATTTACTGTGCCTGGTAAGGCTACCTGACGTCAACAAAGACTGTATTTTATTAGCATAGCCTGTTCAATTCATCCAAGTTGCAGGTTTCCATTTGTGATACAGAAAATTATACCAAATCCGCTACGCTAGGTCGTGATAACCCTGTTATGTTAGGCTAAGCTATCTTGCTGACTTACTGCGAAGTTATGTTCAAACACAAACGCACATGGACAGGCAGGAAGTGACACAAACGGTTTAGGAGACCACCTTACCCCACTACACTACAGCTTTCCACCCTCAATAAACATTATAGTGTACATGTATTTTCAAATTGTCTATCAAAATAAACTAAAATATACAGTAGACATGCAATGTATCAAAATAAACTACTGTATTTTTGTATTTAATAAATAGAAAAAACAAAAATCACTTCACAAACATATTGGCCTATTTGATCTAGCCTAATCCTTCACATATAAACTGATTCAGTTGGTTAAAGGTATAGTCAGTCATTCTGGAGAAAGCCTGTTGACTTGAGCTTGATCAAAACAGAAACACCTCTACCTTCAATGACATTGGGTGCTTTCTCAGAAGCTTATAAGTCAGGGCTGTAGAAACACTGGATTATTTTATCAGCATGCTCATGGAAACGGCAGCTAGCAAACCGTGAGCAAATATTTACTGAATTTGACAAAAGTTTATTAGCTTAACTATATTTTATTATTATTATTATTATTATTATTATTATACATTTATTTAACCAGGAAAGACTTATTGAGATTAAGAATCTCATTTACAAAAGCGTCCTGGGCAAGACAGCAGCCACCAGCAGTTTCAAAACATAAAAACACTTACAATACAAACATTTACAATGAAAGTATTAATAACAATTATACAGCAATAAGTGTCACAGTCATCAGCATCATGGATTTAAGACAGTATATGTATAATTTATAACATATACATCTAGATGAGCCTATAAGTCAGACAGTAAGATTTTAAAAGCATTAAGTGAGACCAACTCTCTAAGATTTAAATTATTTGGTAAAGTATTCCAAGCAGAAGGTGCAGCATATTTAAAAGCCCTTTTCCCCAATTCAGTACGGACTTTAGGGAGCAGTGAGAGATAAAAGACCTGTGAGCATATAAAAGTAACTTTAACAGAGCTCAGCCAATCAGCCAAGTAAACAAAAAATATTTGGCTTGGGGATTCCAAGCCAGAAACAGGTTCTTTTTGTTCTTTCCTTTTTTTGGCCCACTATAATATACCTTTAAGTGGACAATGTTTGCTTAACAACAGCTTTTCTTTGCTTAACAAATCTTTTCAGTTAAAGGTGCATTAAGCAAATATCTCCTCACAGTAAATTAAATGTAATTAAAAGTAATTCATTGCTTTATTGCACTTTATTAGCCTTACATTTATTTATAAGACTTCAAGGCTTGTTGAGACATCCGGTTTCATCTGCTGAAGAACATAGGCTATGATCTGTAGGCATCAGTGGGCTATAGTCTAATAATGAAAACAAATGGCAGTTGAGTGGTAATGAGAACATTGCTTCTCTAATTTGCTTCTCTAATTTGTTGATTATTGTTCAAGAGTTCTGCTGAGGAGGAAACGCCAACCAACCAATATACGGGGTAGAGGGGCTCAGTGAATGTGCTGTGGAAGGTGTGGCTGTGAATCATTTTGTCAGAGGAGACCTTGTAAAAGGACAGAATGCCATCTGGCCAGTCCAGATACACTCCCACCTTGTCACTGTACAGTGCGGAAGGAGGAAGCACGCGTGTGCTCTTGCCATTGTGGTAGGCTGTTGAGCTCTTGTAGTAGTAACTCCATGACTTATTACTAAACCGAAGGCGTTGTGTGAGTGTGCCTGGTGCTTTGTATGTCACCCCCACATCCACCACTCCCCAACACTCCACCTCCCAGTAACAGCAGCCGGTCAGGCCCTCCCTGCACAACACCTGTGAAAGCCTCTCAAATCTCTCTGGGTGATCAGGGTACGGCTGGACTTCATCGGACACTGCCACCTTCTTGTTCCCCTTAAAAATAAGCAGGCATCGTTGTGCAGTGTTTGGGTCCAGTGTGAGTTCACAGGCATCTGGTGGTTGCAAAAGTAAAACTTTATCACTTTATTCACTTATATTATCATTGTAATTGTAACAAAAATAATAATTAAATAGTTATATTAATGACAATAATTGTATTTGTTTAAAAAAAATATTGTTTGCTTATGGTAAAAGATAAAACAAACTTTAACATGTGAAGTCATGAAAATGAAAATGTCTTCATACAATTTGTAATTTGTTGAGCTATAGAGGCTAGTCATGATCATGAGACAATACAATCTCCTTGGATCACTGAGGTTTGGATGTGGCATTTAGAGGTTGATATAGTTCTATGGTTTAGAGTGACCTAGGTCACAAGCCGGTTTCCAACCAGCAACGTTTATCAGATATCATATATGCTATATCTTTATAATGTGTGTCCAGGCGTCAGGCTTTCAAGGATGTCTATGAGTGATGTGAGCATGCCCATGATAAGGGCTGCATGAAAAGCTTAGCATATGAGAGACTTCAGAACCATTCGGAGACCATTCGGTGACCAAAAACAAGAAATTTGAAAACCATAGCTTAGCATCTGTACTTCTCTCTACCCATTTTACCATCAATAAACTGATTCACTCAGTTCATCTTGGAGTCCTCCTTTGGTCAGACAATTTGCCACAACAATAACATGCATTCTCTTGTTCTTATACAATCCAAACACTATGCAGATCGGACCAATCCAAAACAAGATGGATGACTTTCAGGGTTTTAATGCTATAATCTGTTCAAGCAGTGTCCCCTTAAATTCCTGGTTGGAAGCTGAGAAGGAGAGAGAGCTGATCTGGTTCATGACGGTGTTGTGAGTTATGGGAGAGGGCTGGGGGTGGTATAGAGGGGAGCTGGAGCAACTGTTGCATTTATCAAAGACACAGGAATGCTGAGGAGTCCCGGTCACGTTTCACCACCCTAAAGCCGGGGTAGAGGGGCTCCGTGAATGTCGCGTGGAAGTTGTGGAGATGTGTCAGGGTGTCGGATGAGACTCTGTAGAAGGTCACGGTGCCAGCGGGCCAGTCCAGATGCACTCCTATTCGGTCATCAGGCGTGGAAGGAACGGGCGGCACGAACGTTCCCTTGCCGTTGTGCCAGGCAGCGGACCTGCCCACGTAAAAAACTCCAGGACTTGTCGTTCCACCCGAGACGGGAGTGGCGGCGGTCTATGTCCCTGCCAATGCCTTTGCACGTCACTCCTAAATCTACCATCCCGCAACACGCCACCTCCCAATAACAGCGGCCGGTCAGACCCTCTCTGCACAACACCTGTGGAAAGTAGTCAAATCTCTCTGGATGGTCAGGATAGGGCAGGTCCTCTGACAGTGCTGTAACCTTTGTGTTTCCCTCAGAAAGACAGAGGCACCTTTTTGCTGTGTTTTGGTCCAGTGTGAGTTCACAGACATCTGGCAGTAGGAAAGGGAAACGTTTAGTATTTATTTAGCTTCTTGTCCCCAACAACTGGTAATCGCTCTGACAATAAAAAGGTGATCAACTCAACTGACCAATCAGGGCGGTTTACTGAGATAACGTTGAAGTCAACAGTGTTTCTTTATCATGGTAGAGCTAGATGAGGTGAGCAAAACAGTTGTAGCAGTGGTTGCTAAGGAGGTCAGAAATATAGGTGGGTGCAGAGCCATGTAAAGAGAGAGTTGTGTCATCTCTGTTCACGCCAATGGATCGTTTTTTTTCTCTCTCTTTATCTCAGAAGGCTGAAACAGGCCCAGCGCCCACAGAACATGCTAAATCTCTACAGGAGCACCAATAAGAGCAGCCTTAGGCACCGCTGCCTATAGCGACTGGACCTGCATCGTGTGGTAAAGGCAGGCCAGCGCATCGTCAAGATGGAGCTCCCAAAACTAGACATCATCTATATACCAGTCGACTGAGGAAGAAATCGAGATCTATAATCAGGACCTCACGCACCCTGGCCACGCCTTGTTCCGATCTGTGCCGTCCGGCACACGGTTTGGGTCAATTAGATCAAGCACCAACAGGCAGAGAAACAGCTTACATGCACGGCAGCAATCGCCATCGGTGTATGAACGTGTGTGTGAATCGGTGAGTGTGAGGCAACGCTGTACAGCGCTTTGAGTGGCCGGAAGGTTGGAAAAGCGCTATATAAATGCAGTCAATTTACCATTTACCATTTACCCCTCAGAGCTGTGGCCTCCATAACACCCCTTCCCATACCCATCCGAACGTACACACTACATCTCATTTCAACACCGCAGACACTGATCCACATAGCTAGCGAAATACAATTTAAAAAAATGTATCCGGCTGTGCTGAATGCTGGAATTATACATTTTCTCTATTTATTTATCCATTAATTAATTAATTATCAAAATGTTCTTTCAATTCCAAAGAGAGAAGCCATGTGAAATGTCATGGGTACTGAGTATAATGGAGATAAAGAACATTCATTTATTAATCTAAAATATACATAAGAGCATACTGCCAGTATACTACCGTCTGTGCAGAATGCTGGTATTATACATTTTCTCTCCAGTATTAATTGTTTATTTATTTATAATTATTTAATTCAATTCCACAGAGAGAAGCCATGAACTGAAT
The DNA here is from genome assembly GCA_027564755.1 of Amblyopsis hoosieri. NCBI lineage: Eukaryota > Metazoa > Chordata > Actinopteri > Percopsiformes > Amblyopsidae > Amblyopsis > Amblyopsis hoosieri. The sequence goes on along the minus strand of JAODUE010009872.1, from coordinate 11,529 downwards.
TTGTTTCATCATGTACTACAAAATATAAGCAAAATAATACTCCATGATAAAAGATAAGCGAATGGATCCCTTCAATGCCATAGGGTACTCCTTCAGAAGCTCTGCCCCCCAAATTTGGACACACTGGGATAGTGTTATATTGTGCAGACTGCACCACTATGTTAGTGTTCCCATTTACAGAGCCAGGGCTGTGTGAAACACTGGACTTCATTTTCAGCACGCACATAGAGCCATCTAGTGAAACGTGAGGATATATTCACTGAATTTGACATAAAGTGCATAAAATTACACTCTTATACAATACAGGTACAAACGCGTCACTGGGTGGTACCCTAAAGGTACAAATAAAAAGTTACAACAGCTATGGGTTTGATTGTGTAAAAGGTACTTATTAATACCCCATGGGAACACAATTGTACTTATGAGGGTACATTTGTGAAATCTGTACTTTAAAGTACAAAAATGTATTTACCCATTGGGGTACCCCTATTGTACCTCGGTGATGCGTTTTTACCTTTATCGTACCTTTTTTTTCTGCGAGTGTACAATCTCCTACCCCACGTTTAAAGGCACAAGAATGCAGAGGAGCCATTGCCGACCACCATACACCCAGGGTAGAGGGGCTCACTGAATGTGGTGTGGAAGGTGTGGATGTGTATCGGCGTGTGAGAGGAAGCGTTGTAGAAGGACACGGTGCCAGTTGGCCAGTCCACATGCACGCCTGCCTTCCCCACATCCTGTGAGGCAAGACCGGATGTCACTATGGCTTTGCCATCGTGCCAGCTGATGGATCTATTGCAATACAAACTCCAGGATTTGTCATTGCGTCCAAGACGACAGAGATTGTCCCGTTCCTTCCTTCCGATGCCTCTGTATGCGACGCCTACGCCAACCACTCCCTTACACTCCACCTCCCAGTAACAGCGACCGGTCAGGCCCTGGCTACAGAGCACCTGGTCCCAGCGCTCAAATCTCTCTGGGTGATCAGGGTAGGGCTGTTCCTCGTTCATTCTTGTAACCTTTCTGTACCCCTCCGAAAGGAGAAGGTGTCTTTCTGCTGTGTTTGGGTCCAGTGTGAGTTCACAGACATCTGCCGGTAGGAAAAGTACAAAAAAATAGTAATAAAATAAAATTCAATGCTTTTAATCAATAACGTGGACTTTAAACGTCATTATGGATGTATTGGTAACGCGTTACGGTAAGAGCAGGGTATATGTAATTTATGCAATACATCATGAGGTCATATTAAGGTAGTCTGCAATGGGGTAAGAACTACATTTTGAAACCACCACAGCATTGAGTAAGAAGGTAAAGTTCTGCTTTCAGCATTACTTCTTCATGTATGTATTGTATTTATGTTTGTGGACGCCACAACGTGGTGAAACGTTTCGTTTTTTAGCAGTGATGTGTAATAAAGAAAAATCTGCGACAGCTATCAGACGTAGACTGTTGTTTGTTTAGCTGCAGGGTGTTTATGAGAAAAACTGAAAAGTCAGTGGCAGTTAAACGCAGCTCACGCAACAACCTCAAGGTATTATGTTTTACCACAACCATGCAATCATGAATGAGCACATTCTGAGCTATTGTTGCTATTACATCATAGAGGTAGAGAAGTTTGTAACCAGGGAATTTAAGATACAGAAATAACATTCTGAGGGTAGCAAACTATATGCGGAATAATCCAGAGCAGGTCACACCTCAACAACAGTCATATAGGCAAGTCATTGGCAAGTCTAACCGTTCAGCAGCTGGATAATGCCGCCAGGAATTGCCCGGAGAACGAATGGGGAGGGAGCCATAACTGCACTTTTAAAATGATCACCGGGACATATACAGTAAACTGCATGTATTACTCTACAATCATGAATGAAACATTTACTGACGTTGGTTTTTAAAGCCATGTCCTCAGCGTATACTTCTGCTACACATGCATAACTGGCTTGCATCATTCAACCACGCAATTGGCTAAATAGGTTGTTTAAGCTTTATAAAGCAGACAATTTGGCTATTTGACTCCAACCACCATATTTTCCATTAAAGATGCCTCCCATTGAGTTCTATTCAGAATTCTTGATGCAGTCGGTCTCTTCTTGTGTCTGTGGTCATAGCAATACAAGACCAAACTCCCCTGTGTCATCAACACAATTGATTGCAATTAGCTCTGTTTGTAAGAAGAGAGTGAGGTTATTTATTCAACACACACACTCTTATTGGCTAATACAGGAGGTATATGCTATTTGACAGCTCTAGCTGACTCAAATGATGTGTCAATCAAAGTGCCCATTTTGAGCGCATGGCTATGTTTACATGTGTGCTCACTGAAGCTAGGAATCGAGATGGTTTAATGGTGTTTTTGAGAAAGAGTATTCGACTACTCGATCGGAAATACCATCAAGTATTCGAAACCTGTAAAATGGTATTCGGGACAGGAAGACATGGAAAATGGAAATACATTTTCACTGGTAAATGAAGGCTACTTACACTTCCGAGGCCCAGGTTGTATCCTGATCTCTCCTCCATGATCTACACTGAAATAAGCACAGGAACATTGATAGCATTAAAGGCAGGGTCAGTCATTCTTGCTAACTTCGGCCTCAAATCAAAACAGTGTCACTCTGTGGTCCTCTGCGGCGCCTCACACATAGAAATGCGTTGTGAAGCAGTAAAGTGTAGTACTACGGCTTTGTTGATACGAGAGGTGTTCACCACTGTGTTTATTTTACAATTTATGGAGCCAGGGCTGTGTAGAAGTTACAGATTCGTTTTTCAACACGCACAGAGAACGGTAAAATAGCGAAATGCGAGGAGATATTTGTTGAATTTGACAAACAGTGTATTAGCTTACATTTAGCTTATAATAGCTGACTTTACCTTTAAAATGTGTTAGTTAATATTCTCTGGTGACAGGCAATCATGTAGGCCTACACAGCACTCTGGTTGGAAAATGCAGTTCATTTACCATCACTAAACTAGGAGTCCTGTCACATACGTGCCACCGCCACCTCTAAAGCATCAAATCAACCAGACAATGTACCTACTTAAGAATTTCCAGTTTCCAGTTTGGATCCTCCAGTCCCGCAGAGAGCAGTGTCACTCCCCCTGAGCTTCCAGGGTGATTGTAACTAAGGTCCAGAGCCCTCAGGTAGGAGGGGTTGGACTTTAGAGCAAAGGACAAATAAGCACAGCCTGCCTCTGTGATCATACAGCCTGACAATCTGCAAAGAGTTCATGGTGAAATGTTATCTTGCTGGTGTGTGTTTTGCACATTGCTGTTGTTAGATTAAAACATTTAGACTTGTCAGGCATGTTAGCATATTTGATAGTTTATCCTTGAATTTTAAAAACACTGTGACTAGACCACAAGAGGATATTCATTTACAGCCTGGATAGCTTCAAACTCTACTAGCTGCTGGTGCTAACAAATATCCAAAATATTCACAAAGTATACTCAAGACAACATAACAAAGATTGTCAGCTTCGCGGTTTAATTTATGTTGTCTAGATCTATCAACTATCTCTGTAACACTTGAACAGCGTTGGTGGCCTGAATAGCCAGCCCACTTTTGATAAACAGCTGAAGACACACTGACCCGAGAATCTCCAGCCTACAATGTTTACTCTCCAGTCCAGTAGAGAGCCACTTCACTCCAATATCTTGAAGGTCATTGTCACACAGGTCCAGCTCTCTCAGACTGGATAGGTTGGAGGACAGAACCGAGGCCAGGTATTGACAGCATGTTTCCCCTAGCCCACAGCGTTTCAATCTAATAAATAAATAAGAAATACAAATGTAAGTATAGAAATGGAAGAACAACATCAGTAAAGCCGCGTTCAGACATAACTTCTTTTGTAGAAAAATAAAAGCAGCTGAAACAGTACACGATTGTTATGGGAAACGCTATGTGCTTGGTCTACTGCTAAAAAGCGGATAACGTAGCGCGTTATCTCCTGAGAAGTGGAAATGTTTTCAACTGAAAAAGAAGCCCAGAGCTCCTAAAAAAAAGCAACTGCGGCAGCGTTTAAATTCAGCGCCATGGCGCTTTTAATAACACGGTCCGCTCCATATGGTTGTAATGTAATAAACAGGCTGACAGCTTCCAAAAAGTAGTTACGTCTGAAGTGAACGCGGTCTAAGAAATGTCAGAAAGAGAAAATGTAATATCTTGTACTGCAAGGTATTCAGATTTTGCAGTCCAGGCAAAAGCTGCTTCACTCCTAAATCAAGCAGGTTGTTGTGGCTTAGGTCCAGATTTCTCAGATGGAAGGGGTTGGATCTGAGAGCTAAGGCCAGAGAAGCACAGCCTTCTTCTGTGATCTTGCAGCCTGAAAGCCTGTGAAGTATGAAGTTTAGCATAGTTTGAGTAATGTGATGGTCTTTACGTCTACAACATTTAGCCTGCAGTGATTTCATTTTGTCATTTTGTTTGTATGTCATCAAACCAATGATGGTTTTAACCACAAGGGCTGAACATTGAGGTGTAAAAACAGTATTGGTCAGCAACGTTACAAGATCCCGCAACAATTATGAAGGCTGTGTTTTTCATAATGATTAACTATACGTTGACCAAAGTAGCAGTGTGCCTCTATGAGTTAGGTTACAGTAGTTTATTTTTGTTTGGACAGAAATTGAATTATATCACTTCAGGTATATTTTATTATACTGTTAGTTTTGCTCTTTTCATATTGAATATTTACAATATATAAAATATAAAATTATACCAGCCTTTATCCTTATCCTTTATCCTTTTCCTAAATGTGTGTTGTACATTTTATTTTATTAAAATGACAAAGGAATGTTTTCACATTCATTAGAATTAAAATGTAATGTCCTGATGTTAATTGTTCCATTATTACCAATCCTAACTTTACAGGTTAATTTATGTAAATTAAATGCAAATCACGTTTGAGCGGTCAGAATTACCGCTTATTAAATGGCCATTCTTGTAGTTATAGAATTCCAGTAGTTCTGGTGTTAAACCTTTTTGTCAGCAGGGGAGTTAACAGATTTCAAAACACACTTGCCACAGCAAAAACATAATTATATTATTTATATATTTGTTTTTTGAAGAAAGGCCAGTAGAAAACTTAAATTGAAAAAGAACAAAAAGTGCTTGTGTGTCGATTTTATGAACGTTAGAACTGTATTCAAAATAAATATTTAACAGCATGCCTATAGGTAATCCTGTAAGCAAACCATGTTTAACAACAACAATGTACTGACAATGAATACCGACCTGAGAGTCTCCAGCCTACAGGGACTCTCCAATCCAGCAGCAAGCAGCTTTACTCCTGTATCCTGCAGGTCATTGGCCGTCAGGTCCAGTTCTTTAAGTTGAGTTGTAGATTGGAGGACCGATGCAAGAACTCCACAGCACTGACTTGACAGTTCACATTGTCTTAGCCTGAATACAACAGAGAGAAGAAACACATTAGGCCTAATGAAGCCATTCTTTTCTTCCTGAGCTCCACATTAAGTTTTGCTCCAACATATTGTGTTCATGCATTCAACCGGCAGACATTTGTTGTTTAGCTTGGGTCAAAGGGTGTCAATTCATCCACCAATCAGACGTTACGATTATCAAACCTTAGTCACCAACTGTACTTCTGCAGATGATATTGATGTTGTGTGTTATGTTCATAATGCAAACTAAAATGTGTTACTACAATTATTATATTCTGTCAATATCCGATTCAATGTATTGCTTTATACAATTTGCTGTATTATATTTTCATAATATAATTGAGTTACTATACAATGCAACAATACTTACAGTGTTGTTGTTGATGCATTAACCAGTGGTAGCATTCTCACAAGAACAGAATCCTCTGATCTGCAGTACTTTCCCAAATCAAATACATCCAGATTTTCTTCTGAAGTCAACAGCACAAAGGTCAGAGCAGACCACTCAGTGGCTGAGGGTTTTATCGTACCAAGTGTTCCTGATGTAAGGTATCGCTGGATCTCTTCCACAAGAGAATGATCATTCAGTTCATTCAGACAATGGAACAGATTTAGGATTCTCTCTGGACAGAGATTCTCCCTGATTCTCTTCTTGATGTATCGTGCTATCTCCTGATTGGTATGTGAGCTACTTCCTGTCTGTTTAAGAAGGCCCAGTAGCAGAATCTGATTGGTCTCCACTGACAGGCCTAGCAGGAACCGTAAGAATAAGTCCAATTGACCATTTGCACTTTGTATAGCCTTGTCCACAGCATTCATTAGCACCTCTGTTGCGGTTACTTTTCTGAAAATATCTCTTAGGCCTGGGAAAGACTGTTGTTCTTCATTCACCACATTCTTGTTGTTGTTGATTAGAGAGAGTACAACATAAAGAGCAGCCAGAAATTCTTGAATACTCAGATGGATAAAGCTGAAGACATTATCCTCCCGCAGCCCATATTCACTTTTAAAGATCTGTGTGAAAACTCCGGAATAAACGGACACTTCATTGTAATGAACACCACTCTTTTTAAGGTCATTCTCGTAGAAAATCAGGTTGCCTTTCTGTAGCTGGTGAAAAGCCAGCTTTGCGAGTGACTGAATGCACTTAATGCTCTTTTCTGAGCCGTATTTCACCATTGTTTGTTTTATCTGAAACACCAGAAATCTTGTATACATCTCAGTCAGGGTCTTGGGCAGGCTTCCCTCTCCTTCCTCTGTTGTGTAAACGTGCTCTAGAACAGTAGCCGTGATCGAACAGAAGACTGGGATGTGGCACATGATGTGCACACTACGTGACGTCTTAATGTGGGAGATGATTCTGCTGGCAAGCGTCTCGTCTTTGAATCTCTTTCTGAAATACTCCTCCTTTTGTTGGTCAGTGAAGCCTCTTACTTCAGTGAAGACGTCAACGTACTTAGAGGGGATCTGCTTGGCAGCCGCGGGTCTTGTGGTTATCCAGATGCGAACAGAGGGAAGCAATATTCCTTTAATCAGGTTTGTCAGAAGCACGTCCACTGTATTCGCTGCTCTGATGTCTACAGAGAGTTCATCATCGCTGGTGAAGTCTAGCTGAAGACGGCTCTCATCCAGACCATCCAGCACAAACAGAATTTTAAACTCACTTTTGTCATAATTGGAGTTTCCTGAAGTCTGTAGTGCTGTGAAAATACTATTGAGATCCTCTTCTTTGATGTCTATGGTCTCCCTGATACATGTATGGATCAGTTTTGTTAAACAAATCTGTTTCCCCTTCAACAGATTTAGCTGCCGAAATGTGAAAGGGAACAAGAAAAGTACGTCTTGATTGGCTGTGCCATTGGCCCAGTCCAGAATGAATTTGTGTACGAGGAAGGTTTTACCTATTCCGGCGATCCCGTTGGTTAGAACTGTTCTCATGGGAGCATATGTTCCAGAACTAGGTTTGAACATTTCATTAGGTTGGAGTGGTTTCTCCATTACTGGTGGTTTTCTTAATGCTGCTTCAATTTGCCTGACCTCATGCTGCCGGTTGATGTCAATTAAATGCCCCTCAGTGAGGTACACATCTGTGTATATATCCCCCAGATGTTTCTTACCCTTTTGCATTGAGCACCCTTCTGGTACACACATGTACTTGTTTTGGAGATTAGATTGGAGCTTACAGTGGTAGGCATCAATGACCACTGGCGACTCTGATGTTGGCACCAATGAATCTGCATGAAACAAAACCGTATGCATTGATAAATCAATAGACTATCAAGTCTCGCAGATCCAGCCTTTCCTTACGTAAAATCTGGGACACAGCACTGGCTAACTCCGTCAGTACCTGCCTACTTGACAAGGAAGGTGTTTTGATTGACATGCAGGACGACTACGTAACAATGACCAAGTCAGACGTTAAACTTACAATGAGGAAAATTAAACAACAGGAGTCTTGCTGTTTACAGGTATTGTAAATCTGTACAATTTGTAGGCTACAGTTACTAATTAAAATACATGTTTCAATTTAAATGAGTAAATTAAGCACTGCACTATCGTTGCACAGGAAATTACAGAGACATACTTGTGAGTGACAATGCAAATAGCCCTTGGGCTTTTGCACCGGTGAATCTGCACGGAAAACAAACAATACTCATAATACATAAGTATTATAATAATAATAATAATAATAATAATAATATACAAGCATTGGAATGTGCATCACCAGCCACCTCACTGTGGCTGTAAGAAGCTTGTGGGACCTGCTTGACACAAGTTCAGATGTCATTTAAAAGAATGTAAGGCTTACTTTGGTTGGGAGAGGTGAGTGCTGGAGGCTCTGGTTTTGGCAACAAAGAATCTGCATGACAAAGCAATACTCATAATAATACTGAAAGGATTGGGCTGTTAAGACTGTGGGAACTACACTCTAATTTATTGAAGAATATTGTTTTGCTGATGACAATGAATGTGCTTGGCGCTCTATGCACTAAAGTCATAAAAGTATCGATAACAAAAAAAAAATTTCATTTTTAAATTATTTTATTTTATATTATTAAGTAAATCCAGCATATAACATCTGAATCAATGATTGCTTAATGTTTCATCATTTCCAGTTCTAAAATGTTCATGCATAATCATTTTCTATCTACCCACAACCTACCGATGCTTTCCAAGTCAATATTTAAAAGGAATTCCACTAGATCATTCCTGTTGATCTTCCTCAGGATCTCAACCGTTAGCTCCACAGCTCCACGATGGCCATAGGTCTTCACCATTTCGTCAACTGTGTCCTGCCTGTCAGTATCCTCCAGTCGGCTCTTGGGGATGGCCGGACATCCTTCTTTGATAGAAGCCTGATGGAGGAACCACTGGAACTTCTTTAGATCCTTGTTCCCCAGATCCTCCAATGTCACCAGGAGTGATTCATAGCTGGTCATTGTTCCACCAATTACAACCTAAGAGAGGGTACTTATATTCCACTTTAGTCCGTTTAGTCATTTTAAGTCAATTGATGAATGTTTTATTGAGTGCTGTTTGATATAAAACAATTAGTAAACTGTATATAAAGTCAGAAATAATAACTTTATTTGTATAACATGTATATAACATAAAACAACATACGGCCACATCCAAAATCTAAGCAACATACAATTAGTACATTTGTCAATAGCTGAATAGGTCATTGTGATCTTACGCAAACAACATAATGTTAGAAATTCGATCACAGCATAATGCACATTTTACAATATTCATTAGATATAGACTGAACATACCATTCAATCCTCAAAATAACTGCTGCAGCAGCATAAATACCTGAATATGTAGATCTCATCCTACCATAGAGCAGAAAAGAGAATGTGTATACAGTATATGAAATATACTCACTTTCTAGCAGTGTGTTCTGCTAACTTGATGATCTGTTGTCTGAGTATTTCAACGACTGGTAACTTTACAAAGAGGAAGGTTGTTATTAAGAGCAAAAACTCCATGATGATGACATCTTGAACAAACTATTTCCACACTTCTTTTTTTTTCAACAACTCTCACTTGCATGCATGCTTCCAAGACATGTACATTTTATTTCCATAATTGACCATATTATAAGGATAATATTACTGTAGAAGTTATGCATGTGAGTTATTAAGATATCAGTTTAGGAAAAAATGTTGTATTCAATGAAATCCTCATAACAATATGTTTTAACACTCAAAATTTGAAATTAATGTGCATGTAATTCAAACATGTCTACTCTAGATGTTTAAAGTCAGGGAATTAGGTATGAACATTAAAGAAAGTATTTATTTCTAGTGTCTAAGATGTGCAGCATTGTGGTGCCACGTCTAGTTCAGAAAGAACGAAAGAAAGAAGGAAAGAGAAAGGACAGACAGACAGACAGACAGACAGACATACTACATTACCCACAATACTTCTCAATCACATCTCATCCGGTTGTGCTAGTTGGCGGGCAGTGTGTCTGGTTGACGTCGTTACTGGTCGTGGTGTAGTGCCGCCAAAGCTATTGTGCAGTTTACTTAGCAAGCATTTGAAATAGTAGGCTTTATAAACTATCATTGTGTTTGCTGTTGCTCACTAGCAACAGACCTTCTATCAGTCTTGACCGCGTACGTCGATTTAAGCGCACTGAATCTGCTTCTTTGTGAAGGTAAGGCGCGTGTTAGAGGTAAAAAGACAGCCATGTTGTTGCCCTCCGGTAGAGGGGCAGCGACCGTGCAGCCACTGTATAGTTGATTTGTATTGCACTTAATATCCTACATTTACTTTATTGCAATGTAATTTGTAGCATCAATGTTTTGCAACACCACCGTATGCAGGTGTACAAAACAATGTATTCGTAAACGGCAAGCAGTGTTGTAGCAGTGTTTGCAATTTGAATATATCTGAACAAGTCGCATATATAATGCAGTTCCCAGCATTAACTAGCATTGTTTGCTTGATGGTATGCTTGTGGAGTGCTTGTTTTCCTATGCGAGAGCAGTGTGCTCGCAGGCCGCTGTGATTTGGGCAATATGGAGGATGGGGGCGTCTTCATGCTTTCTGTGTAATGGTTCCGCAAAACCGTAGCTTCCCATTGATATTCGACGAGCACGTTATCCACATCACTCGTGTCTTTGTCGCACACGCGAAACATAAAACATGTCCTTAAATTGGAACGAAAAACAATGCATTTTATTCAGCATCAGCTTCGTCGAAATTAATTTCTTGGCGATTAAAGCGCCTCGAGCTAGTATGCCGAAGTTGTGTGTGAATACCAACATTCCATTCCACTCCTTCATTGAACAAATTTAGCCTATATTGTCCAGATACTATTTGTGTTTGTCTGTCAACCTTTATATGTTGTTGGGACGAACTGCTTAAACTTGCAATCCATCTGGGAATATGTAGCAGTATAAAATAATATTTAAAACGTTAAAGTGCTTATCTTAAGATGAAAAAAATATGACTTAAGGCGATAACAGACCGTATACTTGCTTTAGAACATTTCAGGCGATATAAAACGGCCCATTGTTTTTTATTTTTTCCCTCCGTTTTCTCAAATGTATGTAGGCCAAACCTGAACAGTTCTGGGGGGAGAAAACAATATGTATTGTAAAATAGCTTTTCCCCCTACCACTTCAAGGTCAGTGAGCTGTTGTTGCTGTCTGTATCCTCGCCAGAGCAAGAAGATACTTTGTCAACATCATGTCTGAACGTAAGTGATTGCTACTGTTTACTCTCTGTTGTGTTTAAATAAACCTCCATTTATAGCCTTCAAAGAAATAATGCAGCATTGTTTTAAATAATCACTTTCAGCAGCTTAACTGTATTGATGGCTGTCTGCATTCAATAACCATACATACTTGTTAAAATAGGCATATTAAAATGCATTTTACATCAATATATCAATGTTATCTATAACTTAATTGGTGGCCTACTCATGTAGTAGGCCTAGTTTTGTTTTTAAATGTATCATTGTATTGTTGTTTAAGCAATTTACACATGACATTCAAGTGTTAACTAGATAGTAGGTGGTGATATATAAATAAATAAATTATATATATACACTCACCTAAAGGATTATTAGGAACACCATACTAATACTGTGTTTGACCCCCTTTCGCCTTCAG
>JAODUE010009861.1:0-28089 GCA_027564755.1 Amblyopsis hoosieri | reverse complement strand
CACACACACACACACACACACACACACACACACACACACACACACACACACACACACACACACACACACACACGGGAAGTCAAGCAGGTATGATGAGACACACTGTCCATGCTTGAGCACAGGATAATCTGATTAAAGTGGAAAATGGATGAGAGAGGGAGAGAGAGGAAGAAAGCGAGAGAGAGAGAGAGAGAGAGAAAGAGAGAGAGAGGGGGATGGAGAAAATGAGAGGAAGACAGAGGAAGGCTTAAAAGAAGTGAATCAGTATAATTATATAGCTTAATGCAAAGCCGTCCACATTGTCTTTATTCCAATGAGTTAATGAGGTTACGGGCCGGGGGAAAAAAACTATTCCATCACTGCTATTGTCTCCTCCAGGCCACCGGAGAAAATGAGCTGTCACCAAATCTTAATGGCGACAGACTGTCTCTCACCCCGGCCCGAATTAATGTGCGACTCGGCAGGTTTAATGAAAAAGAACCAGGAGAGCAGCGCAAACTATTTGTCCTGCAACTTCGGAGAAGAAAAAGGAAAAGAGGAGGGGATGAATGATCAATAATAAATAACAGGGGCTCGTATGATTATAGCTGGTTGTTATACTGTGTGCCTCCAACACACAGCGGCAGGATGTTTGGAATGAAAGAGCTATAGCAGAACACAATAAAGGGCTGCGATACAATAATTATAGTAACATCACAACAATGTATCAGTCAGAGCTGCTACGCTTTTATTACTGTCATAATTGAAGATAGTTAAAAAAATAATTATAATTTAAAGAATAACTATCTGCAGTGCATCCATTTTCAAAGAGGATTATTATTTTCCAGTCTTTTCCAAGGACAAATTGGATTTAACCCCCCCCCATTATTAAATTCAAGCATTTCATTTTTTCAGTTTGGCTTAAGCAAAGGGGAAGTGCAAATATTATATTGTAATGTTGCTTCAGGCAACAATTTCACCTTGTTTCATACGTAAACATTTGTTTCACTGCTCTTTATCGCTGATTGAGGTCATACAATAATGATGGCCATTCATGAAAGCCTTCCCTATTTGCACTTCTGCTAGATTTTAATATTCTTTGTGCAGGTGTGGCATTTATGAGGAAGTGACATTAACTAAAGATGCAGCAGAAATTGGTCTGCTAAATAAATAACATGCCTCGAATAGCCTGCTTCCAATGCAGATATGTAATCAACTATAATATTCTGTGAATTAATTCATAAAATAGAAAACCTACAGAATATTTAAGGTTAGTGAACATGGAAAGACTGTTAGGGTCCTTAATTCCTGATCAGTTTTCCAGACATGCTTGATATGGACCAGTGTTGCTTGACATGGGCCTGTATGAGTACATGGAGCCACACCACATCCCTCGTCAAGTCATTTTAGGGCTTCAGTCGGGCTGCAGAGAGGGAACATGCATGCTTACTAGTTAGCCAGACACCAATGTCACATTAACGGGACCTTCCCTGATTTGTTTTGGAAGAATTACATTTGACTTTGAACTCTGACCTCGGGCTGAGTGACAGGCACTTCTCTGTACTCCTTCCCCTCACAACGTCATGTGACACTCCTCCCCCCCCTTCCCCACAGCCTTGAACGCAACATAAACAGTGAGGGAGGGAGGTCATGTAGGCTTCAGCGTGTGTTGGGGGAGGGGCTACACTATGATCAAGGGGTGCACCATTAAATCTACCAAGGCCTTGTGAAGCCAGAGGCTTTTGGCCACATATGTTCTGTCCATCATCGCCAGACCCCCTGACGTAGGTGTGGGCCAGCGGGGCAAACTAGCTACCTCTCCCCCCGCCTGAGGAAGTCATTTCTACCCTCGGTGTCTCCGTTTCATCCCGTGGATCCTTGATGAGAAGGGAACCCACTGCCTTTGAGAGCCGTAAGACTTGACTGTATTCATCCACCATGATTTTACACCCCCTCTCTCAATGTGTGCAGTGATCTTGCTGCACCAGACCCCCCTAGAGCTCCTCTGACTATTTCACTAGTATGTCCGCCTTGAACCTGAAGGCACCTTGTCCCGACGTGACACACACACACACACACACACACGTGCACGCACAGATAAATCAGCGCACCAACTTGCATGCATGTTAACACTTAAAGGCAGGGTTAGTAATTTTCGAAAAACACTTGCTATTAATATAGGCTTTGTTGTGTGAGCGATTTTCGCAATTTTGTTTGTTTGTGTTCCTATTCACAGCCAGGGCTGTGTAGAAGTATAAGATAGTTTCTTCAACACGCACAGAGAATGGACAGCTATAGCAAAATGCGAGGAGATGATTGGTGTAAATGTGCATGTATTATCTTACAAATTACTGTAGCTTGCAATCGCTGACTATACCTTTATTAATAGATTCATTGAAACTGTTACGTTCAGGGCCGCACTGCCGATGGGCGGCTCACCCCCCCCCCCCCACACACACCGTTACCGGGGCCTGTGTGCTCCCGCCTCGGGTTACCAGACGCTCACTTCCCCAGCGCTCCCTGTCTCACGGGTGTTTGCACTAATTGTGTATTGTGTGCACCTGTGGGGTTGGCATATAGGATGGGGCTTCTTTGGTTTGAGTGTCGGTTATTGTTTCCTGTGAGTCGTTGTGGTGAAGCTTATTTTCTTTCATTAAAATTCATGCCTTACCTCAAACCTGCGCCTAGTTCCTGCTCTTCCCGCTCTTCAGCAGCTTCAACGAGGACACGGGAAGCTGAGAGATGACACGGCCTCCTGCTATCCCCGCGCGACCCGGTTCCTAGCGGGCAGCTGGAGTCTTTGGGCCGTGTCAATGCGCGCCATCTGCTGCTACCGGCCGCCGCGAGCGAAGATCGCCTGGCCGCGGCCGACATATTCGGCCGGTGTGACTCTGCATCGGAGCGCTGTAAACCGGGGATTAGCCGGCCCGCATACGTGCGCTACTGCAGCTCCAACTGAGCTGGACAGCGCTGCCATGGATCCCCTTCCAGTCATTTCTGCTTTCTCCTCATTTCATGTGGTTCACATCTTATTGGATTGTATTTCTGTGTCCGCTCGCTCTGTTCCAAATGAAAGCTGCCAGGCTTGATGCCCTGACAGCTTTATGTTTCAGATAGCGTGCAGGCCCTCTGTGTAATATTCTATATTAAATAAATGTCAGTGGATGGGATACGGGAGTGGTGAAAAGCAAATAAATGTATTATTTATATTACGGTCTTGATAATGTATTTTCAGTGTAGGTGAGGGTGGATTTTGAAAACATGTCTCCTTCAGTACATGGCCTTGGACTTTCACAACAATGCACCATCAAGAACTGTATCTGAGGTATAGCCTACTGACTTAATGTGCATTATCTGTGCACATGTGCATCTTTCTAAAACACGTAAAGCACAATAAAACATCAAATACATTTACAATCAAACAAGCAATATTAAAAGGCAATTCGACCCATAAATCTAAACACAACACCAGGAGATTAGGAGAACCGTGTCAACACGAGAAGAATGCGTGTCGCTGTCCTTGGTGCTGATCATCTATTTTTAGATGATCGGCCGGTAGGGGGCGCGTGGTACCTAAAGATACAGCGTCGACTCATTCTGGCTTCTGCCAAACCAGCATAGCAGCATGGAGACGGAGGAGGGGGGGGGATCGGTGTTCGTTCCAATCAGCTATGGCAGTGTGTCGATGGTGCTCAATATCCCACTTTGGAAAGCTGCTATTATCGCATCAAATGCTGAAATTGGGAACTTGTCGAGTGTTCTTCACTATCACGCGACACACGCAACGCTGTTTCAGTTATCTCCTAGACGCGGAAGGACCGCTCCTCTTTAGTTTAAAAGTGTTAATTTGAGCTGGTCAAAGCTTGAACACTGTACCCAGAGGGCGAGAAAATATTCTACGAATGTCTGTACGGGGGCGCGATAGGCCAATATACTATTAAGGTGTGTACGAGGGCGAGTTCACAATCCGCCTGCATTGCACCTCGGAAATGTCCCAAGAGCTCACCTGGCGTCAGTAGGCTTACCAAACAGCGGCGGCGGCGTTATGTCTTTTCTTTTTGGATGCGATGTGATGGGGATGATGAGCGCGACATGCACGACTAGATATATTCGCGTCACGTCAAACGCCACCCCACCTCCAATAAAACATTCATTAGCGCACATCCCCCTGATACAGACCTATAAAACATTCATTATGAACCCCCTCTTCACAACCTAGCCAACCTCTCTCTCTCTCCCCCTCTCCCTCTCTCTCTCTCTCACCCCGCCCTCCAGCTTCGCCTCGCCGTGCCAAACGCGTACTGTAAAGGCGCGCTCCAGTACGGCCGACATCCGTGCGCATCGGCACCACAGCAACTCTATAGTCCATATCGTATGCACTTTGGAATACAGCTGGCGAGCGATTCAGACCGGATTATTTATTGCAAAAATGGATTCACGTTTAATTTTCCGCCTCCGTCTTTGATGCTCCGCTCCTGCGCAACACTTTAGGCTGTTGTGGGGTGGGGGATTGGGGAGGCGCCGTCCCGCGTCGAGTCCCTATCGCGGGTCCTACTTTGGATTGTATCGCTGTAGTCACTGTTTTTTTGCGTCCCTGAGACCAAATGACTGAGCTGGGGTGCGTTCGGAGACACGGCTCTCCTCTGGGGAAGACATATGGCTAAAGTTTGAAGGGTGTCAGGCGACCCCAGGCTGTTCGTGACTTACCCTGGATTTGTAATTATCTCGCCCAAAATTGCAATACTGAACGGATATATAATATATTAAATAATATATATATATATCTGTTTCGCACAAACCGCGGGAATCATTTTACTGGATATATAGACACGGGATATATCATGAAGACCACCTTTGTTGATGGTAAGCCTATATATGTAAAGTTTTCCATTAAGCATTCAGGGACAGGCAATTGAAATTGTCAAACGTTAATCACGTTCTCCTCAGGGAATAGCGTCGTCCCTGTATAGGCGGTTTTATTTTCTGTGGAGAACTTACTGAACCTGTATGCGGAGATAATATTTCTGTGTGGTATAAATGGGGCTTGACGCCCTAAATTTGAGATCCTATTCAGACTCATTTGGGGGGCTAAACGGGTGCATGGCTCAAATTATAGTTTATAAGTCGACAGGGAGAGCCACAAATAAAATAAAAAAGAAATAAAAAAGAAATATTTTATTTTTATTTTGCAATCAAAAGCACGGTCAACGCTAGCGCCGTTTCTAGACGTTTTGCGGCTCTAAACGACCCTGACTCATTGGCCTTCAATTGAGCCGTAATTCTCAATATCGCAGATCTGACGTTTGCGTGGTGACTGGTGAGAAAAACCCGTGTGGGCTGGAGACTGTCTGCAGTGGTCGACCATGTTCCTACTGTAGTTTGAAGATCCAGATTAGCTTCCTGTCTAATATATGTTGTAACCTTTGGTTAACATGTACAGTAGGCATACAATACACAATGTACTGTACCATACCCAGATTATGCCAAATACCTTCTTAAACATCAACCTTAGCGTGTGTGTGTGTGTGTGTGTATGGCCTGGGGCATGTGATGATTGTGGTGGCATTGGGGGGGGGGGGGGGGGATGTAGCCTTTGATATAGAGCCCACCCACGCACACACAAACCCACGCGAAATCCAGGCCTTGCCCCACCCCCTTCAAAATAAACACATTACTGGGCTGGAGCATTGTGGCAGAAGCAGATCACCTACAGAGGAACTCTGCATATCTCTCTGTGAAGAGAAGAACATCTCGTCGCACATTCCCTTTGATGTGTCGCACCGCACAGGCTGACGCAAGTGCACGTGCGACGAGCTACGGGGGCTGCGAAACCTTCCGGCATCGTTAGCTCACGGCTGACGACACACACACACACACGCACACGCACACGCACACGCACACACACACACACGCACGCCATGTCAGTGTTTTATTCTCACATCTGTTAGTGTTTTAAAGAGTGTGTGTGTGTGTGTGTGTGTGTGTGTGATCGTATGTTAGCCTGTGAGCTTAAATACTCTGTGTGTGTGTGTGTGTGTGTGTGTGTGTGTGTGTGTGTGTGTGATCGTATGTTAGCCTGTGAGTTTATATACTGTGTGTGTGTGTGTGCGTGCGTGCTTGGAGGAGGCAGAGCGAGGAAGACACACAAACAGAGCAAGTGCACACGTCAGAACGACGGCATGAACCGGAGTAAAAAGGTTGATATCCCTCCACCCCCGCCCTGCTTTGTCGTAAACGTCGGCCTCCTCACGCGGGACACGTGGTTCTCCACGTGTCCCCGCAGATTGCCCCGGCAACGCGCGCAGCAACTCAAGACTTAATTAAAGTTCAGGACGGAGCAGAAGGCTTTGGCAGGGCTGGTGGAAAACCACGGGCGTTGTCGATAGCACGGTAATAGGGCTCTTGAAGGGCTGCACAGATGTTCACTTTCTAGTTCACTTAGTTTTGCAGCAGCCGTCTAAAGCACTGGAACCCTCTTGGTTCCGATACAATAGGAAAGGGGGAAATGTACTTCTAACGTATCCGTGTTAATCCCTGCAGACTTCCCCAACTACAGACTCATTTATACACTTTTACGTGAGACTATAGCCGACTAGCCGTAATTGATTCATTCTGACATTTGACTCCATTAAAGACGGATTAAGCGATGCTGGAGAAAGGTTGTTTATATATGATCTCCCAAACAAATAGTCTCTTCAGTGCCATATGGGCAGAAGCACCGCCCCCAACCCCTAAACCTTTTGTAGATGTGTGTGCGCATTCATGTGATTGACAGGCAAGGTAGATTTTCTGTAGCCTGTTTCAGTTTAATTTCGTCGTGAGAATCAGTCTGGAAAGCCTCGGAATCATTTTGAACGTGTCCGAGTAGCAACTGAACTTTCCAATCAGCGTCGTGTTGATGGCTACAGGGGCCTGGTTTAGGTGTGCAGACAGTGAAAATTACCAGATGGTTCATCCAATCAACTGCCAAGTATTATTGTGAAAAAACAGCCATTCACAAACAGTTTCAATGTACGGCTCCCCAGATGGACTTGTGACAGCAATTCCTCTGGCGTGTCAGATATGATTTGCTGGACCTATCAGGAAAAGAGGCCCTGATTGGTCAGTCTTTGTGAAGCCTATTGGATGGCAGGGGCCATCAACCAGAGGAAGGATTCTCACAGCATTTCACTCACTATAGCTGACGCACATTCGCCACTAGCGCATTAGCAAGAGAGTGTATTAGCTATTAATGCATTAGCTTTTAGTGTGTTTGCTACTAGTGTTAGCTATTACTGTGCTAGGTTTTAGTGTGTTAGCTACTAGCATGTTAGCTATTAGTGTGTTAGCTACTAGCATGTTAGCTACTAGCGTGTTAGCTTCTAGCACATTAGCTATTAGCGTGTTAGCTACTAGTGTGCTTGCTATTAGCGTGTTAGCTACTAGTGTGCTTGCTATTAGCGTGTTAGATACTAGCGTGTTAGCTACTAGCACATTAGCTATTAGTGTGTTTGTTATTAGTGTGTTAGCTATTGGTGTGTTAGCTACTACCGAGTTACATTTTAGCACATTAGTTATTAGTGTGTTAGCCATTACTGTGCTAACTATTAGTGTGTTAGCTACTAGCATGTTTGCTATTAGCATGTCTGCTATTAGTGTGTTAGCTACTAGCATGTTGGCTATTAGCGTGTTTGCCAATAGCACCTTAGCCAATAGCGGCACACTGCAGAAGCTTCATGTGGAGGAGGACCAGGGACGGACACAGCACCTTAAATTCCTCCTCGAGAAGCACTGCAGTTGTTTGTACACACACTGAAGACACAAGCCCACATAGCATGCACATGCACACACACAACACACACACACACCCCAGCAGGCCCGAGTTTAAGGCGGGCTGCCACCACTCACTGTTCTGTTCATGGGGCCAACAGAAGACTAATTCTCTGAAGACCGTTCTGTGTGTTTGTGCAGGGAGAAGAGGCTAAGATTGGAAACGCAGTGAACGTAATGAGAAATGCAATACACTATCCACCCAGATTACCCGACGTTAATCCTCTCTGAGTGTCATTATTCCTCCGGCAGAGTATTTGTGGGGACAAGGAGCAGAAAGTGTAGCATAAAAAAAATTAAATAAACTAAATCATCACGTTTAATTGGCTCAGCTGAAGACCGAGGCTCGTCTTGACACTAGGGTCTGGGCGGGTGCGTTGTGCAACGTGCAGTTGGAGGATTTGAGTGGGGATTTATTTTCTGGCCTCAACAGAAATCCTTTCTGAAACGCTACCGTAATCCTTCAAAGGTGCGTACGCACGGTAGGGCAGATTAAAACCTCCATGCGCTTCACGATTCAAGCCAAACACTGTGCCTGGGGGTCGCTGTACAGAACCGTCTCTAACAAAAGCAACACCCGTGGCCCCCTGGGTAAGCAAATACCACACTCATCTGCTGCTGCGTCTCACACGACGACAGCAGCGTGTCTCCCCCTAACGTCACTAGCTTGCGCATACAGACACAGCTAATTTGTCCACCATGACAGCTACTGTACCTTTTCCCCCCTGACGCACAGCGCACACTTAACTACCGCCCTATACGATGCCGGATGCCATAGATCCCGTACTTAAAAACAAATCCCGATTATTGTCTTCCACTGTTCCTCAAAGGTAATTCTGATTGGTCAACACAGACAAACCCTAACCCTGGGACATCTCTACTTGTAGTAGTCCTATGTATTCTGATGTCAGTCAGTAGGCACAATTTCAGTCAGATCCAGAAGGGAAGAGATATTTCCATTCCTGGATTCAAAATAGAACTGTCAGCAATTGGATATTCCTTATTGATGCGAGGATGCTGTAGTGGTTAAGTTTGCCTTAACATTCCCAAGCCGTGCTTCCAAACGCTGCATGTCATTTTCTTCTATGCATGGATGTAGCAGGGCTGTCTGCTGCGGACGTGAGAGAGTGCCTGGGCCAAGATGGCGGTGACGGCGCCCGCACCACAATGGGAAGGCTGACTGATGGCCTAGTAAATTGTTAATTAGACAGAGCAGAAGCCGCTCTTAAATTAGACGCTTGAGCAGCGCTGTTGTCAGGCCCATAACTCAGCCCCCGCTCAGCTCGCCTCGCGTTCAGCCGGCTGGTCCACGACCGGGGCCGCGGTTCAAAGCCATTGATCACGCGATTAGGCGCTTGTTTGCATAACTGATCAGAACCAAGCACCCACACGCAGGCAGCGGAGTGAGTTGTCAAGCCAACGCCAGCCATAATTCCGTATAGATACACCACTGGGTGTACAGTAATGGTCGGGCGCCAAAGGTCGCCACCCATGTGTTTTTGTTTTCGTTGACCTCATTGGTTCTGGAGGTGACCCGTGATTGGCTGGATGTCCTGGACACATGTCCCAATGCAATGTGTTTGTCTGCATGCAGCCAGCACTGCCCGGGACATTGTCAGCAGCCAGACTGCCAAGTAATATCCTAAATTATTTATAGGGAAGATATCCTGGGGAGCCGCTTGTAATTTTTCCACCAGTGTTTGGCAGCGTTGATCTCATTAGTGTTTGTGAGGGCAAAATGGAGACCGTCTTATAGCTCTCTTCATGCCTCTCAGATGTTTGTGATTAGTGCATAAAAACTCAACGCAGAGGTCCACGCTTTCTCCCAGAGAAGATTCGCCTTCTGTGCAGTTCCAACTGTAAGATGCTACCATTTTCCGTTATTATCATCTCTTCTATACATCAGCTGAAAAGAACCACTTCAGAGAAAATTCATGACTTGCATAAACAGCTGGCTAGATATGTTTCGTTTTCATTGTCCCAGTGAAGGGCAAATGTGCTATGCTGATTATCAATGGTAGCAGTAGCGTATCTAACGTGATATAAAATCAGTAACTTATAAGTATTATGAAAATCATAGAATGTACAGTATATGAAATTTGGTACGGAAGACTCTGTGGTTGTATTTAGCAAACATAATTGATTTGTGTCCCCAGACCCCTACTGGGTATATCATTGTATCTCAACTCCAGCCTAATATGTTAGGATACTTGTAGTTGGAGACTAGTCTAGCAGAGCCAGCCATTACTACGTAAAATCTGGGACAGCACTGGTTAACCACTGGTGTCAATATTCGTTTACTTGACAGAAGAGGTATTTGATTGACATACACGACACAATGACCAACCCCATAACTCAATGACAAAGTCGGACGGTAAACTTACACCAAAGAATCCGTTACCGGTCTTGTACATCTGTTAGATATGTAGGTTATGGTTGATGCTTAAAATAAATGAAACCGCTTATATTTGTAAATAAAGCACTACACTAGTGTCGCACCGATATTATGGATACAAACGTCGTAAGTGACAATGTTATCAGCCAATAAAAATCGATTTCCTCACTTCTGGAAAGTCAATCAAGCTTGCAAGGGTATATGTATCAGACGTTAGCACAGAGCTGCTTATGTGACGTCCTGCTAATGGACGGAAGAGGCTGAGACTAGTTGGAGACTGATGCAAGTGCTGTATGTTTAACCAAGGAATCCTTCACCAAGGATCACTTGGTCTGTAGTTTACAGATAGAATAAAGTAGCAACAATGGAATCCGACTGGGGCTGCAAAAGGTTGACAATTTATTCAAATGGGAAATGTCATGGATTTGATATAACTTTAATGTGATCCAACAGTAAAACGTAACATAACAGATACCCGACTGTGTAAACAAAACCAGAACAGAACCATTTGCAGATTAAACCTGCAAGCGCAAAGCTATACAAAAAGATGTTCATAGTCAGTCAGATTGTGAATTCAGAGTGCATACAATCACAATGCAATATATTCAGAAGTGTAATGTGTCTCCCAGAGAGTTTGATCGGTAGTTCACAAATGAAATATGTGGGAGCCCTTCAAAGGAAATAGCATTTTGGGCCATCACTACACGGCTGTGGGAAAATTGATCTGTTAAAGATATGAAATCCCATTCCATAAGTGCTAAACAGCAATATCTATATAAGCACAGTATATACCGGCTCTGCTCTGCACTATACTTTTGCACATCCAAGGTGGGTGAAACACTGTTTTTTCTTATTGAAATCAAAGCTATGAACTCAGTCTAGCAGTTGCAGTAGGATTAGCAGTTATGGGAAGCAATCGACAAGTAAATGAGACTTTCTAAAGTGTCTCTAACGCGTAAAGGAGGGAGGTGCATTACAGCATGCCTTAAATAACAAACGTGGCTGTGTGTGGTACAATATTCAGATAATACTTGACAACGTTGAGCAAAGAGGAAACATGCAAATCAGCTCTGTAGAGCTGCAGATGATCCACTTCAATCTATCGCTTCTTAGTCCTGTGTTCAAGTCCCTCCTGCACACATGAGCTGCCAGACACCAAGATAAACCAATATATTGATAAACAGTGCCATTTTGGATTTAAATACATAGATATACATATTATACTACATGGATATGTAGTAAACATACATTTATACACCCAGTAAGTAACTAGTAAATATCGAGAGCTTCAACACTCTGTCAAAACTCACAAATCAATGCAAACATTGTTATTCTTTAAGTGTACAGGCAGCAGTGGCCTTTCAAATTTACAGATATTTTCACTGAAAGCATCGAGGCATGTTTATAAATTAAGTAAATTAAGTAACACCTTGTGTTGGATACCAAAGCACTGCTGAACTGGTATAAAATAAAGCTAAAGATGCATAAAGCAGAAAATGGCCTGGTGACAACAAAGCTTCTAGGAAAATGATCTAAATGGCTCTTGTGTTGTTCACACTAGACTGCAGAGGAACTGGCCAGAGAATATATTACGAATCTATTAGCATCGTAGATGCGGAGCATTATGTTTTTGACATTAAAAGTAAAGTTAAGTAGAAAATCTGTTCATGTCATTTACATTTACGGCATTTGGCAGACGCTTTTATCCAAAGCAACTTACATGCAGACAGGTTACACAAGCAAGCAATTATGTTAGAGTAGTTACAGCATCTTGTCATCATGAATACCACCATGTCAATATATCATTCAATCAAATTGCTAATGGCATAAATAATAAAGTTAACTTAATTAGAGAACAACAAAAAAAAGCATTTTTTAGTTATTATTTTTAATAAGAGTATAGAGAAGATAAATGTATCATCCATTTAAACTCGTCAGCATCCTGCCTCAACATGTGACTATGGGGAACAGATCGCACCAAGCTAAAATGTAGCGTCCATGTTCATGGAGGAGGTTTGAGTTTTTAGAATTGGGTTCCTCTCTCTCTCAGCCATCTCAGGAGCCCGAAGTAGGTTATTCTTATTAAAATGCAAATCTTACAAGAGCGCTCCATTGACACTCTCCGTGTCCCTGTGGTGTGTATGCTGAATACAGCCTTCTTTAACATCTCTCGCTCGCTCTCTCTCTCTCACCAACACCAAACTACCTAGCCCTCCCTGCCTCACTCTCAGCTGTAAAGGTTGATTATCTTGTGTAGATATCAGGGCACAGCAAATTAAATGTGACCACTCATTCTGGCAGAACTTCCATTGTGATGATATCTGTAATCGGCTGGGAGGAGGAGTGTTTGTGTGTGTGTGTGTGTGTGTGTGTGTGTTTGTGTGTGTGCGGTGGGGGAGGGGTTCTTGTAGGGGGAACTGAGATGGACATGTGGAGATACATGTCTACTAATTGGGTCACGACATCGCTGCCTTGTTTACGCTTATGAAAACATCTCGTTCACATCCCGGTGGTGTGTGTGTGCATGTCATACTGTGTAGTAGGTTGGGGGGAAAAACACTGAATTGAGATTTCTGGTTTGCAGCTATTTTGGATGTGAATAGTTTCATTGCCAGTAGCATGAGCCTAAAGGCCAACGCCCACTGAAGGCGTCGACCTGCGTCTAGAGACGCCAACATTTTAGATTGAGTTCTTTTTAAACAGGGCATCGCCCACTGGCGGTGTCTGACGCGCGTCCACGGTTAGAACGCTGTTCTATTTATTGAGCATAAAGCCATAAACATTCACTGAATATCTGCAGGTTTCTGAGCTCCTCCACCAGTTTGTCTTTACCTTTCGAACGTTGCATTTCTCGACGCACCGCTGAACGCCAGTGGGCGTCGGCCTTAAAGCTCCATGCCGTCATTCTTCTGGACACTTTGTACAGACTGTTAGATAATCTGTGAAGTGAATGAGCGTTCGATTGCATTTCTCCGTGTCGGAGGTCGTTTTTTTCCAAGTTCCTAGTACAATGGTTTGCACCAGAGCCATGGAAAAAACTGTTACGCCATCTCAGTTCACGTCAATGGACCGCGGATTGTTGAGCCTCAAAATAGTTCCCCGAAGTTAACCTAAATACTAAAAATACCCTATACATTTTATTTTAAATGTAAATCAGTGCATTTATTGACTACTAATTACCAAAAAAAAAAGTGTTATATAGCGGTATATATATATATATATATATATATATTTAAACTGCCCACCAAGCACTTCCGGGAATTATTGTTTTTCGTATTGTATTTTGTATTTCGAACTTCCGTTGGCGTAACTCTGTTATTTTCATGGCTCTGGTTTGCACCATTAGAACACTATTGACCACTAGTCTCAGCCTCGTCAGCCCATTAGCACTACCTCACATAAACAACCCTGTGCTGAACGTCTGATACACATCATGCAGTACATACGCTCGGGAAGTGGCACGGTCTATTCTCATTGGCTGTTAGCATGGTCACTCATGTCTGCACATACGTTATTCCGGTGTGACACTTAGTGCACTGCTTAATTTACTCATTTCCATTTCTATTTGCTTTAAGCAGTAACCGTAACCTACTTATTTAGTTTTTACTTTCAAGGTGACGCTAAATTAATTTGAGATTTTTCATTTTTTATATAGCACATAGAATATATATATTTAGGTATGATGCATATTCCCCCAACGGGATCCGTTGCATCGTGGCACCAGGGTTGGCTTAGGTCCTACCGAGGTCCCGCCGACTGTTCCCGACCTATGGTGCACCGGGATCGTCGAGGCCTCCGTGGCGTCTTGCCCGACCCGAGGTGCGCCAGGGTCGACTAGGATTTCACCGAAGTCCTGCCGATTTTTGCCCGACCAAATTCAGCTATACTCTAAATGTACATACACTTATTTTTGTAAAACAAATAATGTAAAAAATATTACCCACATTTTAGTTTACTCCAATATGTTAGCTGTAGAAGCAAACAATAAGCTAGTACATATGTTTTTCTTAGCACAGCTTAACTCCTATTGCACAATTTGTCAAATTTGCAGCCTCGATATGCACATGAGATATCCAAAAATAAGCTTCCTAGATCCGGATGTTGTTCCCATTCCGACCGGTCCTACGAGAAACCAGTGCATGCAAAAGGTTCCTACGTGAGCACTGAACATGCACAAACCGGTATTGGGGGAATACATTGGCTATCTCAGCTGCAGTCTGACTGGAAGCGGTGTCATGCAAATATGCCTCAATCGACGTAAAGGCGTTAACAGATTAACAGGATACCTGCAAACAGCCAGAGTCGTGCCATTAAGTTACCCAATGAGTTCCTAGAAGTTTTACGTCCGTCAATGAGTTACGTAGTTCGTCGTCCTGTAAAGTGGGCGGGTCTTCACGCTGTGTCCCAGACTTTACATAAGTAAAGGGCCTACTCTGCGAGACCAACCCTGGGATCTATGGGTAGCCATTTTTGTAGTTCTAGACAAGAGTGTAGTTTATATGTCATGACACGTCACCAAAGCATACATAGACGACATGTTTTAACACCTTCAACCACTTGTCAAACATTTGGCCTCTTCTTCCAGAGAATGAGCAACTGATAACACATGCATGCTTTCAGCATCCCTGTGAAATCTCTTTGACATCCATGCGGTAGGCAGACAGCTACAGAAGGATAGATCTGATGGCTGGCGTGGGCTCTGATCATGTTTTTACATGCCAGGGCCGGGCTGGCTGAGCCAGTCATCACAGCAATTAATTCCAGAGAGGAATGTCAACATGTCCAGCCTTCCATCTCAGCTGTATACAAATGAGGCAGTTTTGTTTGGAAATGGTCTGAAACGAAATCTCATGGCCCTGCTTACACACACTGTGCTACTATTGTCAGTGCAGACAAATAATATGCAATAATATTGAGCATTGGTAAAGAAGCCAAGCAAAGTATGTCCTTTCATTGTAGTCATCATATCTAGGTGAGAATATTATGTATTTACATGAATAAGCCATGTGTACAAAATACATGCTTGAGTCATATTAAAAAACTTTGTGATTAGTAATTCATTATTTTAGAACCATAACAACGTTATTCCTAAGCACTATCAATCACAGGTCTCTGAGAACTCCTCACACCTGCTGGGGCACAATATTTTATTGGCCACCCTCCAGCCAATCAGGAAGCACCATTTACGTAGTGCCATTTAGGGCGCCTTCTGGATTCTTCATCTCTCCTCAAAAGCACAGTTTGCAGCGGTTTGTGAATTTAACATAAACCTCTCCGGGGCTTTCTTCCACCCGTTCTTTCCAAAAATAAATATATACTCTACCTGGCTCAAGCGAAGCTCTTGTAATTCATGAGGATGTAACTGCCAGATGTCTGCGAAGTGAAAGCAAGTCAACTCGCTCAGTCGGAGGAGGAGAGGAGGTTAATCTTTATTTACACAACTTTGCAATTAGTCAAGCATGCTCCGCAGTGCCTTGTGATGTGTGCAATCGCATGTTTGACGCGCCCGCGTCATGTGGTAAACTGGTGGGGTTTCAATACATCTTTCAGCGGTTGTGCTGTCGGTAATTGACAGGTGCTGTCTCTCTCACTCTCAAGGCGTTAGCAATATCTCTCTCTCTCTCTCTCTCTGAATGCATTAGCATATTGAGTTTCGTGGCTGACTGTGAAGCGATTCCCACAATGCTTTTAAAAGGCAGCGCATGGAAAGGCGGCAGTGCACCGCAGAGAAATATGAGACACCAGCAAGAGTACCCTTGCCCCCTGCACACACAGGCAACACATATGCATGCATGCACACACAGAGGCAACACACATGCACACAGACGCACACTGTGTTGTATATCAGAGTGCATGTATGCATTTGGGAACATACCACACACACACACACACACAGCTTTTCAGGTGGACTGTATTTCAGGAGGAGTGTGTTGTGGTAAATATAAATGTCCCACTCCTACATTATCCTCAGGGGAGAGGTACGATACAAGGTATCTGAGTCACCCCAAGCTTTTCTCGGTTGCTGTTCCAAGCCCGTATACTTACTTAACATGGATAACGTTTATTTCTGAATTATGATCCACGATCGGTGTCTTCCTTACATTCCTTTACAATCAGTATTGTGTCACCATGACGGAGACCTGCCCAGCCGATCTGAAGCTACGTAGTGCGCTGTGTAGCATTCCACGCCAGCGTTGGCGTGGCATTGTGAGAGCACTGGCCGTCACACATCACAACCCTACGGACAACAAATGCGGCGAGGCGGTGGGCTGCCGTTCATTTTCAGGTGAGAGTTGGCGATTCACAGCGACATGTGAGACAACTGGGCGGGGCATAAACTGAGCGACGCGACACGGCGATGCTGAAACAAATGATCCAACCATTAGGGTAACAACAGTCCAGGAACGCCCACAAGCTTACAAGTGTCTCACTCGTTTGTTGTCCCTGAACGAAGGGTCCGGTTTAGAGGCAGTGTTTCTAGGCCCTTCCGCTCCATCAGAGCGGTGCCATTTTATAAATCTGCAGGAGTCTCAACAAAGACTTCCTTTCTAAATCAACAACTGCAAGATGATCACGGACATTTAGCCATTTACAGTCTCAGTCCTTAATAAAGAATACATCCAGAAACCTGCATTATTAATTGCTTTTCAGATCCCTTGCAAGTGGTGCAGTGCTGCCGGTAGTTGTGCCACTACAGATAATAAGCCTATTTTGTTATGAGGGCTAGATGGTTCCCTGTTCATCTACTAACAACAAGGCCTCGATGCAGCTTCACTCCCCTCTGTGGTAAACCTTCCCTCCATTATGCAGAGGACACTCAACCAGGTCCCGCCTAGGGAACTAGAGGTATTGTCAAAGCAGCTGTGCTAATTATGTCCTTTTCATATCGCGGCTGCACTGCTGCAAGTGAGCACTAGCGAGAGATGCTCTCGGTGTAATTGGGTGGATTTATCTGGCCAGCTCTGAGCCATCGGTGTGCAGAATAACTCCTTGCTGACGAGGTAGGCCAGGAGTTTTTTGCGTCATCACGACTGCATTAGTATCACTGCATTTTCCTCAGTCTTCATCTGCTTAGCGGGAAAATCTGTTCCGTTTACAACTAATTAAAGCTGTTAAAGAGGGACACACGCTAATGCGCTTCTGTATAGATAACGGAATGGGAGGCTGCGGTGACGTCGTCGTCTCAGTATCAGGTCAAGGCGGGCGTAATTAACGAGATGTTAAACTTGGCGGCATGACGCGTTTCCGCGCTGATAGGAGCGACGTTAGGGTTGACTCACGGGTTATCATTATCAACAGCTCTCGTCAAGGACCCTTGAAAAATCAGCACCGCATGTCTGCCTGTGTTTTCACTCTTAATGTCACCATCTGTAGCAATATAAAAGCACGCATAGCTTGTTCAGCTAACGAGGGCCCATTAAGGGAGCTGAATTCCATGTATTTACAAAAATTTAAGTGAAGTTGGATGTTGACAAATTGTCTGTGTGTCTTATTAGCAGAGGCTAAAACAATATTTAAAGTCATATTATGTATTGCAACAGCTGCTTCTACATGTAACAATCATACCCTGCAGGGCCAATAGAGGATGCATGCATCGTGAATACATATTGCAGGATTTTGATAGATGACACAGGTGTAAGCAGACCCACAATGCACTTGGTGAACAGGGTTCTTGGAATGCTCCATTGGGTAGTTGTTCATCTAGCTCTACCACCATTTAAAAACAGTTGACACAGACTGTATATATAAATCGACAAACCCTCAAGAATTGCTTTAAACACCTCGCTGTGCTGGCTCTGGCCATCGACATCTCTGCAGTACCTCACCGCCTGTAACGCCCCCATATTCATTATAATGGGATACATGTATGGCTGATATATTTTTAACTGATGAGTAATAAAGAAAATCATCCCCTGTACAGTTATCATGAACAAGGAGACTAGCTATAGAGACAAATACCGTTTAAAAAAAAAACCAGGCTGGAAACATGTTGGATACAGTGCAGAGGTTTTCCAGACCATAATCAGCGGAACTTTAACTGAGAGCAAAAGTTGAGCAGTGTTTCCATTTTGCTGTTCGTATTGGCTTTAAAAAAGACCTTACAGAAACAACGCCATTTTGGGTTCAAACATGAGAACGTGCCCAACCCTTCCATCAACTCAAAACGGTGGTGCTCCATGTTGCCTATAGCTACTCACACGTTTACAATCAAACACTGCTAACGGTAGATCAGAGTACTCCACAGTACAGTAGGACAGTGGTTGTAAAACTTAACAGCTTAGGACCCCCCAAAATAACAGTCCCAGAGAGTCGCGACCCCCGCTATCCCCAGAGGTGGTGGAAGAATAACAGCCATATTATTATTAGATAGTATTTTAATACAGGCTAGTAGCAGAACACATTAACGTAATGTATAAACTGTACTACTACTACTACTAACAATTATTGCTAACCTATGCCATTTTATTCATTTTAGTTCTGAAAATCATCTTGTGACCCCCTCCTCGAGCACTCGCCACCTTGTCATTGCTTCTTAACACCTCTCTTAGCAAGCTCTGCGGCTGACGCCAGCACACGCTTACCCACAACATGCCCCCCAAAACTAGTCACTAACTACTGCCAAACAAACATGCACAGATTCTTAGTCTTCTATTGCCGATTTCATAGCTAGTCTGAGAATTGTTGCCCCCAACTGTTGGGGTATAGTATTTATAGAGGCACACAATAGTCTGAGCCTGACGAGGGTGATACAGTGGCATCACAGCGACTGCCTGGTAGTGATATTACCTGACTGACTGGCTTAATATTATTTTAATTGTTATTATGCAGAACATGGAGCAGTACAGTATTTGCATATAGCACCATGTTCTTCAGCTGACAGCAAAGAAATGTGTTCCGGATACAAAATGTATGAAAATGCATTTTTTGATTTATTTATTTCTGCTTGCAATGTACTGTATTTGTGCTATAGGAATATATTTACAAAAAATGAATACTGAAGTAGCACTACTCCAGGATGCTCAGAAGTACAAACCATGTGAAAAAGAAAACATTAGTTTGACCTCTGGCGAGTATCACACCCTGGTTAGAGGTCACCAGCACTTCATCAGACTCCAGACTGAACGCTGACAGATAGGTTAATCCACACCGTGCAACAGTCCTGCTAAATGCAGGCCTTGCCTAGGCAGGAAAGAAAAGAGTGCACACCATCTCACAGATAAATATTCACCGCGGAGCCGTGGATCAGCCGAGCACCCGAGCAGCAACCACCATCGCTGGGATGCGAGATGAAGGCGGAGGGCCTCGAGTGGTGCTCTGGCTAAACTAAGCTCTCGCTAAGCTGAGTCTGCAGTCTTCTGCTCGATGCTGCACTGTCAGGAAGAAAGGAACAGGCTGCCAGACTGACTCATTTTCAAATTGATTTGAACAAGAAAGTCCATTTTTGTTTCGGCTCCGTTTACAGAGAATACCAGGCCAAATCAGAATGCCCAATGTATTAAACAATTAATTAATATAATAAATAAATAAATAAATAAATGTACCGTAAATATTTATCAAGGACATTGATGATGTGGTCCAGCTTAAATATTTCACAAGAGTCTATTGATTGAGAAAAACATATAATCAATATTAATGTCATATATCCCCAAGCGTGTTTGAACGGCTGTCATCCAGGGGCGTAACCAGAACTGTCCTACTGGGGTGGCCAGCTAGGTCCAGTAATGGACCTTCGCCAGAATTAGATTGACAGGCATTCTGAGTAATCAGAAGGCCGGGATTTTGCTATGCGCCGTATAAGTTTTGTCAGATAAACAAAAGCCATGCAGGAAAATTGTATACTATGTTATGGGTTTGGATATCAGCAACATCACAGGATAGCCAAACACATTTGTTAAAATACTGTATCATTGTGTAAAATGTGTAAAATAGTTGTCTATCATAGCCGGAAGAATGTTGTTTAATAGCTATAGCCTACTTGGCAGCCTATAGCTACCAAGTAGCCCCAAAGCCTAAAGTAACCCCAAAGCCTATTCCGCTTTGGGGCGATATTTCTTAATGAAAATAAAACAAGCCAAATTAAAAACGACCAATTTTATTTAGTTAAATAATGCTGTACATTTTTGAAGGGTGAAAACCAAATTTTTGGTCTTGCGCACCACCACACCGCATTTAGGAACGTTGGTAGAGAACTGCTTGACACGAAGCTAACAGACAGACAAGATCAATGTTAAGTTATTAAGCTTACATTATATCCAATATTACATTAGCCATTTGAAGTTAGATAGCTATGGCCCTAAGAATATTCATCTTCTAACAGAGATCACCCACTCGAGATTAATTTAAACCTCTATTAAGGGGTCTATTTTAAAAACGTCTTGGCTGGGAGTGTTAATTAACATGTTAAACCCCTGTCATTGCTGTAACGTAGCAGGGTTAATATCAGGGTTATAGGAACATATTCAGGCTCATTATCGTTGTGCTACCATTTGAAAGTGCGCGATTATTCTGCATTATCTTCATGTTTGTTTGCTCAGAGAGATCATTGTGCATTTTGCTGGTATTGGCGTGACACAGTACAAACAAACAACCCTCTAGTCTAAATGAACACCACTTTGTAAATGCACTGGCCTATCAAGGGTGCAGACTCATTGGTCCACAGCGGCTTCACAAACACGCTGCACATATTGGCGTTAATGACAGCGCTCGTACCGACAACCACCAGACACCCGACAGACCTGCAGCTGTTGCCTCCGTTTAGCTCACAGCTCACCCTGGCGGCACAGAGATGAGCCGCCGCTCTCCAAGCGCTGCGAGAAAAATTAAGGAGGTGGCAGGCCAATGGCATCTCGTCTGGCACAACCCGAGTGTGTTTCCCATGCAACCGAGCTGCCGTGCGCCAGACACAGTGGCTGTCTGGATCCCTAGCAGAAAGAGAATCATTCATTCCACAGCCATCACCGCTGCACAACAAAACACACATCTAGCAGGTTGGCTGCCAGACAAAACCTCCCCCCTCCCCCCTCGCCCCTCGCCCGGGCCCCATGTATATTTTATTGCTCCTGCCTTTCTTTGAAAGTTTCTCAGCCAGCTGTGTTTATTTCTCGAAAACTTGCAGTAAATTTTGGTTAAGTCCCATTGGCAGGCGTGTTTTCGCTCCCCTTGGTTCTCAGCAAAGCCTGCCAGTGGCTTTGCTATAGCACGCACGTCTTATCAACGCTTCCCCAGCCTTTTCCGAGAGACAATCCCGACATCTCTGCTCTGCCCTGTGTCACTGACAAGTTTAAAATAAAATGAAATACATAGAAAATAAAAGATCTCGGAGGAAACTGCAGAAGGCCTTTGTGATACAGCACGCAGGATCAAACTGCGGGAGAGAAAATTCAGGGAACCAAAAAAAAAAAAGTTATGACGGGAAAGAGAGATCAAAGCATGAATACCAATGGTGCCATCAGCATTCTGCTATCGTCTGTGTCTGTCCTTAGCACAGAGCTCCACGAGTCACACCTGAGAATTCACTGCCTAATTCTCCTGGTTCCGTAACTTCTCCACTCAAGTGTCCATGAACCACGTACTGTAGCTGCGCTCCCCCCAATCCTTCGCCGTGACGACACTCCGATTTCCCTCCATTTTTGTGCGTCAACCAGATGGAGACATCTACTCTGCGAAGGAGTCATTTACCCCTGGGTAATAAGTCACGCAGCACTCTGCGCTAATTGACGTGACCGGAGAGATAAATATCGAGGCGTTTGTTATACAGTAGGCTGTTTTTGCGAGCGAACATGTCGCACCACAGTGAACGCACAAGCGTGTGAGAAGCCCCCCAAACGGATGAAAACAAATTAATTGAACTCACAGAGGAAAACGAGACAGGCCTTTAAAAGAGCAGCGGCACGTCCTCAAACAACAGAAGCCATATATTCTGTGTTGAGGCAATTAAGCTGTCGGTTGAATTGTGGCGTGGCACATTTAAAACAGAAGTGCAGAGAAAACACTGTTTGATGTGTGGAAAAAGGCAAATGCCAGGGTTGGTTCTGCAGAGGGCTACTTGCTGGACAGTGAATGTCACCATATTGCTGGCGCTGAAACACGGAAACTAGGTCAGAACTTGTCATGTGGCAGGTCAAGCCACCCCCCCACCCTCCACAACAGCAGGCCCAGGGTCAAGCTCATGCCCAGCCAGGAATGGCATGGTGCCGACGAGTACACACCGGCCGACGGGTCGACCCGACACGACCCGCGGCTGTTGGAGTCAGCAGGTGTCAGGTGGGGGGGGGCCGGAGGCCAGCTTCCCGGGCTGGGGTTGAGCGTGGTGCCGCCCCCCCCCCCCAACCTTCCACTACCCGTCACCCCTCAGCTGGCTCCTGCAGACACGTGGTCTGACAGGCAACGGGTGAACGGGAGACATCTGAGGGGAAAGTATGAACTAGCCCAGAAGGTGCTGGTCTGACTCCTGCAGAAGTGATAAAAAAAAATGAAGCAGGAATAGAAATGGGTATGTCCTTATTTGGATTCAGAGAGGGTTCGGTCTTCCTCAATCAACAGCATTCAAATGTCCTGGGGCTCCCAAGACCTACTGACCCCTGACCAAACAAGAGAGATGGGCAGAATCTCTAGTTGCCTTCTTAGCGCCGTGTTTGAAGAGCGAGCGCTCTGCGCTGCCTATTTTATCGGAGCCACCGAGTGGCCATTCAGGTCTCTATGATTGATGTCGCCTCATTTCTCAGGCTGTCCCCCATGTTCAGACCAGAAGATACTTCATCCACTGTGTTCTGTGAGTCTATCTGCCCACTCGCAGGTTCTCCCGCCACACAGGGAATAGAGTCCAAATAGAGTCTATTCAAGTGTGGCCGGGTCACACTAGAAGATGAACACTAAAATATGGAACTCTGCCATCAGTTT
Source organism: Amblyopsis hoosieri (assembly GCA_027564755.1). Taxonomy (NCBI): domain Eukaryota; kingdom Metazoa; phylum Chordata; class Actinopteri; order Percopsiformes; family Amblyopsidae; genus Amblyopsis; species Amblyopsis hoosieri. The sequence continues at coordinate 5,006 of JAODUE010009861.1, read as the reverse complement.
CGCAGCAGTGTTATTGCTGGTTGTAATAACATGTTTTAAATAATACAGTATGTATGTTTTAGACTACTTCCCATTCATGAAAGTTGAATGGATTAATGACATTTACATGGGCAGTTTTAATACTCTTTATAGGTGTGACATGGGAAATTAACTAGAAAATATGGTGAGTCCTTTTACATAAATGCCGTTGTTAGTCGCACACATTCAGGAGCCTGAGAAATTAATAAAAATACAGTTCCTCGAATGACCACTGGAGGCTGACTGCAAAAGGGAGTCAATCCCCATAGACTCCCATGTTAAAATGTCAGACTTTACAGCATAAATATACACGTTTACAGTCTGGTTCAAAAATCCATTTTAGTCTCTACAGCTAGTCTCCCTCATGACAACTGTACAGCGGGTGATATTTTGTTTTTAACTCACCAGTTAAAAATGTAATAGCCATACATTTATTTCATTATAATGAATAGGGGGCATATGGGGGGCGTTACAGGCAGAGTGAGGTACTGCAACGATGTCCAGAGCCAACAGTGCGGTGTTCATATTTGTTCTTACCATATGGGAGACGTCACAGAGGGTTTGTACATTTATATACACGGTCTGTATATCTATGGTCCATACACAGTTTGAGATGTCACAGAGGGTTTTTTTACATTTATATACACGTCTATACATCTATGGTCCACACACTGTTTGAGAGGTAACAGAGGGTTTGTACATTTATATACACGGTCTGTATATCTATGGTCCATACACAGTTTGAGAGGTAACAGAGGGTTTGTACATTTATATACACGTCTATACATCTATGGTCCATACACAGTTTGAGAGGTAACAGAGGGTTTGTACATTTATATACACGGTCTGTACATCTATGGTCCACACACTGTTTGGTTGGGAAGGGATCATTTCAATTACTTCAAGATACAATATTAAAACCTTTTGCTTGTATGGTTGCCTATAGTGATAGCAACCAACTTGTTTCATCAACCCTTAGTTTAAAGATAATGAGTAAATTATTTGTTTGTTGTTCATCTATTAAATCAGTTTAAGTAAACAGCAATCTGATTTTCACACAGACTAGAATTATTCCAAACACAAGCAGGCCTGTTAGGACATTTGAAAGTACTGTTTATCCTTGGATTAGCATTCAGCGCTACAAAAACATGTATTCTTTTCTCTACCAATAATAAAATGATGGTCACAAATTGAGTGTATGATGCTTTAGTTTTTAGTGCAAATGTGTTTCTTTGTCTTCCCCCTTTTAACTTTAATCTTGCACTATATGGAAGCTGTGGTTAGGGTAGCCAATTTGTTCCACTAAAGGGAGCAGAAATGCTTAGATAATGGGTCTTACTGTTGTCAAGAGTTGTTTTTCCATGCCCCGTTGGTTGATAATGAGGTGACAAGGCGTGAGTCAAGCTCTAAAGTTGAGCAGGTTGAAATCAGTCAGGCGCTGTTGATTAAGCGTCATTAAACTATAATGCTATCTATCACATGGCGTTGTCACGGTGAGCTGTCACATTGATTACTTTCTGTGTGCCACTAGTTCATTGGGAAGATTCATGGAAGGAGTTGTGTGGGTGACATTTTAATTGCGGCAGGAATGACGATAAACAAATGAGCCTTGTTCAACTGTGGCCCTCGTCCGTTGCCACATGCCCCTCCTCCTTCCGCTGTTGCCAGGTGACGATGATGACTGCTTTAGAAAGTAGAACATGTAACATAAAGAAAATAACAACAACTAAATACAGTAGGACAGCAGAAAGAAAACGATTTTAACTAACTATAAAATGACAGTGATAGAGGGCTCCAGACATGGCTATGGGTAGGCGATACTGAACAGATGGGTCTTGAGGCGTTGCTGGAGGATGGAGATTCTCTGAGTCATGGATGGTTTGTGGGAGAGAGTTCCATGGCCGTGGGGCAACCCTTGAGAATGCCCCGTTCCCAGGTAGGAGCTTTTAATAGCCTGTGTGATTATGAGGCGGCCTGCAGTACTGGAACAGAGTGAACGTGTGTGTTGATATGGAAGCAGAAGGTTCAGAGAGGTAGGCATGGGCCGAATGGTGTATGGCTTTAACTCAGGAGGATCTTATAATCGGTGCGTTGGGAGATTGGAAGCACATTGGATAACATGGGATAGTGTTGTGTGGTGCGGCCTGCAGCCAGGGCGGGAACACGGGATTATTTTCTCGGAACAAGCAGATAGCGGGCCGTGAGGAGGACCTGACAAAACATACTGTATATTTGACGAACGTTCATGTTCAATGTGTTTTTTGCCTTCGTTACCGCATGACGGTCAGTTCCAAACCGTCTGATACATTTAATAAAGCTTCACCGCCTGTTTCTGAATTCAGCAAATATTCTCTGCAAATATTAAGAGGTGTCTTTTCATTTCAGAATTTATGGTGGTAATGTAACGCGTATAACTGTAACTCTAAAACATCTTCAATCCCATGCTCGGATTTACTGCCCAGGCTGCTATTTACAAAGGAATAACCAATGACAGATTGGTTCGCAAGACGGACGAAAGCGAAAGCATTTGCCAAGAATGTTTTCATTAATCAAGAAGTTAACAAGTGAAAGCTCAGGTGTTCAGGGCTTCTCCTTTGATTAGGACTATTGACATGATCCATCGATGTTTAGGACACTTTGATAACCACATTAAGATAGTGACAATATGTGTTGTCATTCACACCCTGCTACTGGGGATTAAACGGTCAACAGCAAAGCCTGTCTCTGTAAGTAAACACACAAATGCTTTTACTCTGACTGAACCGACACTACGCGTTGATCTTATCAGGCTGGTACAAGAAAATTATCAAGAATTATATTATTTCCCAAGTAAGTCTAATATTCACCAGAAGATTGAAATGCATTTCAATCTTTTAATTAATGAATTTAAGACATGTTTATATATATATATATATATATATATATATATATAGGAAATATTTGCCTTATACTGTATTTCAAACCAGTTGTTTTGTGGTTTGTTGTATAATTATATTTGTAATCTATTTCAATGAAAACTATAAACAAATACATATATCATGCACTGTATGCTATGTGTATATACGTAGGCTACATATTGATTTGAGGAATGACTTCTATTTTAACAGCAGCTGTCATTAATTAAAACATGGTATCAGCAGAGATCAACATCACATTAATACAAAGCGTAAAAAAAGACCAGGCTGTGAAGAGTCAGGTCACATGTTTAAAAGGTATTGACAGCTGTGTATTTTGCTTTAATAGTTTATAGTTTGTTTTGGGCGTTTCACTGGCATTTTCAGTGGAGAATCACTGGCCATTATTAAATCATGCTGGCTCCAGGCAATACAAAATGGAGATGACATTCTTCTCATGTGCCAAAAATGAATCTTTCTATTAATGTAGGGTATACTTTGATGTGAATCCACAGCCGTATAAAGCATTGCTCATTACAGTACTTTGGATTTTCCATCTTCCACCAAAGCACACATTTTTCACATCAATATATGCATCAGCACACTTTCTAAAGAAAAACTGACACACCGAAGTCCAATTTCCTTCATATACATCTGCCTGTTCTTCTCTCCTTATGTGTGTAAATATAGACACGGCCTCCATCATTGCAATGGGAATCCCGAGACTACATACATGGCCTCTCACTGCAGACCCTATAATGAGGTTTGGGCCCATATTGTCGCACCCCAGCAGCTTTTCCGTCGCACAGGGACAGTTGAGGCTCACACAAAGAGGCGGAGCTTAGAGCAGAACGAGCGGGAAAGAGGAGGACACTTGGAGGGAATTGCAGAAAAGAGAGGAAACGCAAATGCAGATTGACCAATCAAATGACCGATTGTTGTTCTGGCCAGAAGCAGCCTCACCACTGTCAGAGCAGTAGAATCCTGTATAAATTCTTATGTCACTGCGAGTATCATTGGCTGACCTGACATGCCAGAGGAATTGTTGTCACAAGTCCATCTGGGGAGCCGTACATTGAAACTGTTTGTAAATGGCTGTGCTTTCAAAAAAATACTTGGCAGTTGATTGGATGAACCATCTGGTCGTCCAAACCACGCCCGTATAGCTATAAACTGATTGGAAAGCTGATTGGAAAGTTCAGTTGCTACTGGAACACATAAAAAATTATTCCTAGGCTTTCCAGACTGATAGTCACGGCGAAATTAAACTGAAGCTACTATTGCCTGGCTCTTGCTTGAAAACTAGATCACAGCCACATTTGGCAACATTTAAAGAGTGCAGATGCAAAAACCTTTAAGTCCATCTGACATCTTTCTTTTTTAAATTGGCTATATATATATATATTATTAGATTTATTAAATACAAATATGTATTTATTACATTTTTGGAAGTAAAAACTTTTTATTCAGTGTCACACTGCCGTATCATTGTACGCTAATTAAGGTGAAATGAGTAAAGCGAAATGTGGAAAACTAATAATTAAAAATAGCTGTTTTAAGTTCCTATATGCTACTTTTTTTAGATAGACTTAGAAGTTTTTGCATGTGAACTCTCCATTTGCTACAATAGCTTTAGCTCATTTCACAAATTTTATGTAATATTTTCAAAACTGCAAGTGCAAAACTCCCATGTTATCACAAAAACATTGACTCACAAACAGTTAGATTCTAATATGTTTTCTATAAATGATTTGCTGAAGCAGAAGATCGTCAACACACTTTAGCAGCGACATGAAGTGGGATTTGAACCAGAAACCATTACATTTCCTACCAGTGGTGTTTTGATCTTCAATTTAATAGTGGGGCTAAATAAAATAATTAGTGTAAATAAAATCGGATAGTTCAGGCTAAAGCAGGAGAACAACAGACTGCAGTGTCTTGCCTCGTAACGTAGCTGATCGGTACTGATGTGCTGTGTGAGAGAGAGAGAGAGAGAGAGAGAGAGAGAGAGAGAGAGAGAGAGAGAGAGAGAGAGACAAAAAACAAAAACACACAAAAACAACACAACAAACAGAAAACAAAAACAAAAAAAAA
>JAODUE010009831.1:0-53452 GCA_027564755.1 Amblyopsis hoosieri | reverse complement strand
GAGAGAGAGAGTGAGAGAGAGAGAGCGCGGGCGGGAGAGAGATGCGGGATGAGAGAGCTGGTTTGCCCAAGCACATTTTCCTTTCGCAACCGAGCATCGATGTGTTGAGACAGCTGTAGAGATGTAGCCCAGCAAGAGAGAGAGAGAGAGAGAGAGCGAGAGAGAGAGAGAGAGAGAGAGAGGAAGACAAAGAAAGAGTTTTGTCTAGTGTGCTTGTCTGCTATTGAATCAATAAAACACAGATCACAGCGGTAACATTAAAACCCGAATCTTCTCTTTGTGCAAGCGGTTTTACAAAATCAGCTCATTTGCGTTGCTCTCATTTCCATTAAACACGCTAAGAACATCAATTAGCTTTTCCACTCGAAAAACACAGTAAACGGGAAAAAATAAAAAAAGGCACAGCCGACTTGGATGGAATGAAATGGAACGGCAGGACAACCAGAGGCGATAACAGAAACGTCAAACTGCTTGATATCAGATCTTCCATGTATGCATGTGTGTGTGTGTGTGGAGGGGGGGGGGGGGGGATAGGCAGTCCTGGGCGAGCATAAGGCATCTCCAGAGGGCTGAACAGAGGAGAGATTTAATGTGATCATAAGGGAGCATATCATCTTTCAGGGAACGGCCTAATAATGAGCAATCAATAACGCCTTTAACAGAGTTAGAGAGCCAGGCTGACAAGCAGATGCGCGGCCCAAGCTAACAGGCTCACATTACTGCCACGCACACACACACACACACACACACACTTACGTGGGACACAGAAAAACACACATACTGTACTTACGTGGGACACAGAAACGCACATAATGCAAAAATAGAAGCATAAATGATGGTAAATTAATTATTGTTCCTTCATTTTCCATTAGTTTAACCAAAAACAAAACAGCTACTGTACCATAGAAAACTAACTTGAGTAAAGTAGAAACGTCACAACATACAACATTTGCAGCTACTGTAGCTACGTCACAACACTAGCATAAACGTCACAACATACAACATTTGCAGCTAGCTCACAACACTAGCATAAACAAACAGGCTTGCTCACACACACACGCACACGACATATGGGCAAACACAGCCCTTGACATATGGACACCCACATGCAAACACTGCATCAACAGAACAGACCATGCACGTACGTACACAACAGCATCATACACAGTGTAAATACACACGAGCATTAATCACACACACACTCTCTCTCTCTCTCTCTCTCTCTCTCTCTCTTCTACCCTAGGGCTGGGCGGTTTGAGCAAAAATTGATATCACGTAACGGTACACACCGGTTTCACGGTATTTTACCGTATGTTTTCTCTCTCTCTCTCTCTCTGCCTTTATAGCTTTGTGGCTTCAGCTTATTCTAATTTAAGGGTTAATATCAAAACATTTTAATTTCGATATGTGAATGCTTTTGCTCCACACAGTATGACACAATATCAGAGTGCAGTTGCATAATGGAAATGGAAATGCGGCCAAAATAAAATACAGTGACAAGTTAATCAAGCCGCTATTAGTTTTAGCCACTAGCAACATACTCTTATCACCTCACCAACAGTAAATGTGTTGGAATACCAATTGGAATACCAATAACACTTGCGATTACATTTGTAAGATTTAATGCTAGTACCCACCCACACACACACACACCCAGTACGCCGTGATTGCTGTTACATAATGTTGTGCGCCATTGTTTGCCATGTTAAAGAGAGTAAGTTGTGGGAAAATAATTGTGTTTATAAAGTGAATCGTTTGTTTGTAAGAAGGGTACGCTCATTTAATGGGTCCCCACCCAATAGTACACCCTTAACAGCGTTCCGTAGCGTTCTAGCATCGAACAATCCGCATTAAAAAGCTGTTGTTTCAGCAAATTCACACCGTACGGGAAATTAAAACCGGTATACCGGATCAAACCGGTATACCACGCAGGCCTACGTTACCCCCCCTTCTCTCCCTCCCTCTCTATCCCACTCTCTTCCTCTCTCCTACCCAGGTGACATCTACCAGCACTGTGTCACTGTCTATTGATCAGCAGCTGTAATCACGTTGCCACGGACGCAGCAGTTGTGCTTGAGCCAATCTGGTTGCAGATCGTATCGGCGGCAGTACCAATCACATCCCTTAACGTCTTAAGGACAGAGCTGGTCCCCTACAACCTCCCATATCACAGCCCGCCGCGGCACATTGTCGTAATTTATACTCCAAACAGTGTGTCTGTAATTACCCTGGTGGTCAAAACCAGTATTACACAAACAGTAACTTTGGCTGCATTCCTCTCTACTCCCCCCATTGGTTTACACCAGTGGTTCTCAAAGTGGGGGTCGGGACCCTACGGGGGGTCAAAGGACACAGAGGAGGGGGCAGTGAGATGATTTTCTGAAATGAAATAACGCATTAAAGTGATTAGACTTGGGGGGCCACCAAGTCTGTGAACAAAAACAGCAAGGACTGTACCTTTAAATGCAGGGTTCGTTATTCTCAAGAACGCTCAAATCAAAACAATATCCGTCCGCAGCGCCCTCCCACTAGGGATGCAACGATTAGACATGTTGATGGTGCGATTATAGCCTGAGGAATAATCACGGTTTCACGATTATTATGCATGAATTTCTACAACACTAGCAATGTCGCTTTGGAGAGCTAACTTCAAATAAATCCCCCCATCCCCCAGAAATGACCCTTAATGATGTATTTGCATGTTGATGTCTGGAAGGTCACTGGTTTGTGTAGGAAATATATCTGTATTCCATCGTGGCTGTCCTCTCTGCACTTTTTGATCGTGGCCTGACATGTGAACGTAGGCCTTCTGTTGGTCAAATAAACTTAGCGAACCAAAGAAAGAATAATATAGGCCAATTCAGGCAGATTTTACGTTAGATAAGTTACCAGCTGTCACTCGACTTGTTTCATTGCTGTGACTGGGGGCGATACACGCCCTCTAAATGTAATACGTGTTACAGCAAAATAATGGAACTAAATGATGTCGCTTTTTAAGGTAACTACTAGCCTAGTAGCTTAACTACATCTTACTTGCAGTTTGTCATGCATGTTGAAGCTTTGCACTGCAACCTGCAATTATAGTTGGTAGATAGATTTGTAGTTGATCGGTAGATATGTTGCTAATTCTTATATATGTGTATTTAGCAGTTAGATATGTATTGTTTGCAGTTAGATATGTGAAATTAATAGCTATGTGTAATTAGTAATCTCGCGCGCTGTGTTTCTTGCCACAGTTCACACTTCACAGAGCGAAATTATCTTAAATAACAGTCAGAGCTGTCTCGAACGGAGACATTCTCTATTTACCGAGAAAATCAAGTGTTCTTTACAGTTTTACTGAAACTATTTTCGATATAAATAGGTAGCTACCAGCCAGTTTGTTTTGGTGTGGCGTCAAAGATTCTGCCGTGGCGCAGCACCACACCTAAATGAACGCAGAGTAATCACATTCAATGAAGTTGCTCTCATGACAGCATGTGCCCCACAACATTTTTCGAGGATAACTTTGCATTTGTTTTCGAGTATAACTTTGTATTTGCAATCTGCAGATTGCGCCTGGCAATGTTTGTTCAATTGTCCTCACTGTGCAGCCAAAATTTCCCTATTTTGAGAGTAAGAGAGCAACATTCTGTGTAGCTGAGCCGTCACGGTTGTTAAACCTCTTTAATCCCGGTTAATAGTGAAACCGGTTCATCGCTGCATCCCTACGTCCCACACATTGAAACGCATAGTAAAGCAATGCGTAGTGCTACGGCTTAGTTATTGTGAGCGGTACTCCCCACTTAGTTTATGTTCCTATTTACGGAGCCAAAGATCAAAATGTTTCAATTCCCATAGACTCAAATGTTAAAATGTCAGACATTACAGCAAAAATAAATATGTTTACAGCCTGGTTTTAGTCTGAACAGATTCATGTTCTTGACAACTGTTACAGATGATTCATTATTTTATAACTTATCAGTGTAACTACACCCTAAATTGTGTTTTTTTTTTTAGCTGTAAACAAAATAATAAAACTGCATTGTGATACATGCTGGTGTTAATATTAACACTTTAAAAAATATATTAGCCATACATTTAACCCATTATAATGGATGGGAGGGGGAGTGGGGGGGCGTTTCACGAGGAGTGAGGTACTGCAAAGATGGCGACGGCCAGAGCCAGCACAGCGCGGCCTTCAAACCCGTTCTTGAGCAAAGCTATGGGTGACGTCATAGAGGCGTTGTCAATTTCTACCATACGGTGTGGTTAACTATGGCTACACAATCGCGCTGAAATCACGCAGTCCCTCCTGAGCTCCAATCACTTGCACATTATAACAAATAAATATCTGTGTGGCTTCGTGTCCCAGGGAAGGACAGGAACATGTATGTTTTCAATTCGCTTCTCCGCTCCGTCCACTATGGAGGCAGGTGATTAGTTAACCGACCCACACCTGTTCCCAATCCCCGAGAACCCGTGAACTAGAGCTCCCGAGCAGACACTCCTTCCCGCCCCACCCCCCACATCGACCGAACCAATCTCTTTTTAAATGTGTCAACCCCCCCCCCCCCCCACACACACACACACACACACACAAAAAGGCCCGGCTCGCCCACAGCGCTAAATCAACAGCTCGCGGTGCAACATTACAAGCCGCTCATCAGCTTGTTAGCTGCGATAGTGACCGCGTATCTTATCGCAGCATCTGAGACGGCAGCGGCAGGCAGGAAATAAGACACAACACACACCAACAAGCGTCGCCGCCGGCGACGCTCATCTGTCAAGACGCGCTGGGTCAATTACCATGCTCCGGCCCGCCAGCAAAATGACCGGAAAACGGGACGCGGCGCGGACGGCTGAGGAGGATAAATTGGACCGCCGGTGTTTTCCAGGCGTAAAGCGTTAAGTCGGACGACTGAACGTTATTGGGAGAAAAATAAATAAAAGGAGCCATTCTATTTGTTGCAGCTGCACTCATTTGCCCCCGTCGAGAGAGAGAGAGAGAGAGAGAGAGAGAGAGAGAGAGAGAGAGAGAGAGAGAGAGAGAGAGAGAGAGAGAGAGAGAGCAGCAGGGAAACAAGACAGAAATAACAGGAGGAAAAAAAACTAAGTTAAAGGATGAGCAAGAAAAACAAGAGAAATAACAGAGAGAGAGAGAGAGAGAGAGAGAGAGAGAGAGAGAGAGAGAGAGAGAGACTGGTGTGTACACACACGGTCCCAGTGGCGTGTGTGTGTGTGTGGTGGGGGGTTACTCAGTATAGATGCAACACTGGAGGAAAGGACCAAAACAAGGAAACAAGGGTTCATTGGCCAAAATCTCTTACACACACACACACACACGCACGCACGCACGCACACAATCCCTCCGAGCGTTATATGTGTAAGCGCCGGTCCTCTGAGGATAACAGCACCGACTGGAGTAGATACAAGCAGAGGGAATGAAGAGTGGAAGTTAGATACAGTCGAGAGGCTGAGAGAGAGAGAGAGAGAGAGAGAGAGAGAGAGAGAGAGAGAGAGAGAGAGAGAGAAAAGAAAGACAGAGAGAGGATGGGATAAGACAACAAACAACCCCTAGCCCCCAGAAGGTTCTGGAGAACACAGACTTGTCTACCTGGCGGCCGTCCAGGGGCATTACCAGCACGCTGTTTACCGGCCCCTCCCCGCCATGTTAGCCTAATGGCACGGACATGAAGCCAATTGATTTGTGGAGCAATGGAGCTGTCCCGCGGCACGCCACATTACCCAGCCCACTGGCTCGGCATCGAACTACCACCCCCCCGACACACACACACACACACACACACACACACACACACAGTGAAGCAGGGGGTGTGTGTGTGTAATGTGGATGCGATTGCAACAAGAGCAAAAATTAGGGAACACGTCATATAACAGTCAGTTCTGAACATTTTGGCACTTTACACGCTAACATGTAAAGCTAACAAAGCTTTTTATTCTTTTACAGTTTTTTAAGAGAAACTGTAACTGTATTTGTTGTTTTATTCGTGGAGAGAATCGCTCTTTCGGTTAGGGTTTGGATAGTCTCAGCCTCGTCACATCAGCAACTCTGTGCTGAACGTTTGATGCGTAGACCCTTTTAAGCTCAACTGACTTTCTGGAAGTGAGGAAGTACATTTTTATTTGCCGTTAGCATTGTCACTCACAAGGTCTGTAATCCGTAATTCCGGCGCAACGCTATAGTTGTTTCATTTATTTTAAACATCAACTGTAGCCTACTTACAACAGGTTTACAAGACCTGCAAACAGCCAGTGGTTTAATTACGTTTCCCGACAGATCCCTCAGTAAGTTTAACGCCCATGACTTGGTCACTGAGTTATGCGGTGGTTCGTCTTGCATGTCAACCAAAATAACTCTCCTGTCAAGTAGGCAGATCTTGACACAGGCGGGTGTTAGCATACTGGACGCGCACGTGCGTGCGTGCCTCTGGAGTTATGTAAACAGTTTGTTCTGTGTACACATACAACTTGTTTGCAGTGCATGGGATAAGCAACAGGCATGTAGGTTTGTGTGTCTGAGATGTAACCGTCAACATCAACACGACTAAGAAAAGAAAAGAAAACACCAAAACAGCTCTCCGTGTCCAACGAACAATAAGCGCATTCGAAGCGTATGGTCTCACAAATTGTTACAATACAGCGCCTTCCTTACAAAAAAACCCCCCCTACAGGACACACTGACAGACCACACACACGCACACACACACACACACACGCTTGAAGCCACAGTTGTCTGTGCTCGTAGCAGAAGAGAGGGAATAACAACACATTCTTCACAGCTTTCACTCATGTCAATGTCCGACTTGAGTAGCATGAAAATCCACTTATCTACAAAGGGACTGTACGCTCCAAATTGGACAATGTCTCTTTCATGGTGTCTTGCCGGCCATATCGTCCCCACAAAGCCGCCCAACTGACTCCGGCGCGGCTCTAATAGCGAGGCCTTCATTTGATATGGCGACATCAAGGGAGATAGTGCGTTGGATATTGTAGCCCTTCAAGAGGGAGCGTTATTTCACAGGAGCATCAATATGGCCGCTACATGAAAGCACAACAGACTGCACACGGACGTGCAGTCTGAAGCCATTGAGGATGAGAGGGGGGGGGGGGCTATGTAGGATAAAAACAAGCCAGAAACCTTAATGTTAGTGTTACGAAACCGTGCTTCTCAACATAGGGGGTAAGAACCACAGATGCGAGGTGATTAAGATTCAGAAAGGGGTCTTCTGCATTGCTTTTTTAAAAACTCAGAATTCCACGATATAATTTAGGAACCAAAATAAAAACATCAACACAAAAAGGTATCGGATGCACACGCAGCACAGGCAAACACACGCCGTTCCTTTTCTACGGTGACGTCTCATGTCGTGGTGTTTAGGGGGCTGTCAAGTGGAAATGACTTGCAGAATGAGGCCTCGGAGAGAGTTCGTGGAGGGGGGGTGAATTGTAGAGGAGGAGAGACCGATTATAGATTAGAAGGCTGTGTTAGTGTTGGGATTAAACGTGCCGTCTATCATGTAGACCCTCCTGCTCTCCTGAAGGCAAATCTAGTTCTGGAGATTAAGCCCAGCTTCGTTCATTGGCTGCCCGCGCACAGTGGGAAAATGATTCCATTAGACAGCACCCCACAGCCAGCACATGGGTCAACACACGTAGCGTATGCTTAGAGGGATATTGAACTTCTGTTAAACACTCCACTCCGTAGAGTCCTTGCCTGAGAATTAAGTCCTCGCACTGACATATGAGATGGGGCTATAAACCAACTGTTTATTCCCCCCCCCACCCACGCAATATTAAACTACACTAAGTGCCTTTAATACTAGTTTAATGTATTTGGACTTAAATGTATAGTTTAATACTAATTTAATACATATGGATTTAAATGTATATTCAGACATTCTGGGGAAACCTTGTTGATATTTGAACTCAATCAAAACAAAAACTCTCCCTTCAAAGGGCGCTAATTCAGATGTTCCATTCACCACATTGAACACGTATTGCCAAGGCTAGGGTAGATTACACACACACACACACACACACACACACACACACACACACACACACACATATATGTGTGTGTGTGTGGTCTGCACCACTTTGTTTGTTTTCCAATATACAGAGGGAGGGCTTTGTAGTAGAACCGGATACTTTTTTCAGCACGCACACATAACATGCAGTTAGCGGACCGTGACTAGATAGATACTCGCTGAATTTAAAAAATGTATTCATTACGATGAGAATAGAATTTGCTTACAATCGCTGACTATACTTTTAATAAACGTTAATAACTCCTTGAAAGCTAAAGTCAGCAATTGTAAGCTAAATGCATGCTAATACACTTTTTGTCAAATTCAACAAATATCTCCTCGCATTCCGCCAGCTATCTGTCCTCTGTGCGTGTTGAAACAATAATCTGATACTTCTACACGGCCCTGGCTGCGTAAATAGCAACATAAACAAAGCGGCGAACACCGCTCGTATCAACAAAGCCGCAGCACTACGCTTTGCTTCACAACGCATTGCGACGCATGATCCGCCGCCGCGGAGGCCCTCAGAGCGGTGCTGTTTTCATTTGTGCTCCAAGTTAGCAAGAATGACTGACCATACCTTTAATTCACAAACAACCCACAGGAAGATGTAAGCCCTGTCAAGAAGCAGTAATATAGTTATATTCGCCAGTGAGAAAATGTGAGCTCATCGTATTAGGTATATACAATATACAGCTACCACCAACACAGTGACTGAACAAACACGCACATTGGCACTTTGCACTTTTGGATAACTGTTGTAACAAAACTGTTTTTGTTTCAGTATAAATTACTTACCAAGGGAATTTGAATGGGTCATAACAAAATCTACCTTTTGTTGGAATTTTAATCACTTAACTGCTAATTATTTATTTAGCTGTTATTTATGTATTCTACTATTTATATTAGTTTTTACAGTTTATAACTTTATTTACTACTATCCACTGCTGAAATTTACAAAATGTATAATTTATGGGACAAATAAAGGCATATCTAATCTAATCTAATATACAACTATAGATATAAGTAGTTCAATAAAAAATAAATAAAGAAATACAAATGTAAATATTTCACCACAAACAATAAACCTAAACCTTGCGTTGGCAACCTCCAGTTTACCAACACAAAGAAAGACTCGGCAACATCCCGTAGCGTTTCTAAGGAAGCATGGCACAACATCTTAACCACCCTCTGGCTAATGTGGCTAATAATCGAGATAGCGCTAGCGGGGGCTAACAGCTCTAATTCTCCTTCACAGGCTATCATGTTGCAGCTGGGAGACGGATCAATACCATTTGCTCAACACACAGGAGGCCCCAGAATCTATAAAAGAGCTTTTATTGAGTAATTAAACACCCATTAATGTCTTGTGCGGCCAAACAATAAATTTGACCAGCCTCCGAGACGAGGATCCAACTGTGATTAATATCTAGTGTGCGCATGACATAGAGGGACAACTGGGAGGGTGACATTTTGCGAAAAGTCCTTTCTGGGGACCTTCTGCACGAATTAGGTGTCTGGCGCTAACGCTGGCACTACCAAGGTTGTGTTCCATCGGACCTTCAGAGGACTGTGTCTTCACTAGAAGGGATTTTGCTTCCCCCCCCCTCCCCCCTTACCGGTTGCCCTGGGATCGGATCACGCCTTCTGTTCACAAGAAGAACCCCGCCCCCCCCCCCATCCCTCTTCTCCTTGGAGAGCACCAGCGGCTGACGGCAACAGCGATGTGATGAGGCCGTCATAAGTCCGACGTTCTTGTGTTGTTGTTGAGAATGACTACCGGTATTGCGAAGAGATGTCTATTTAGAGGAATAAAGCGTTAAGATTGCGCCGGCGTAGTTACGAATCTGTCTTTTGCGCTTTGAGGGGAACGGTGTTATTTTTTATTTAAAAAGGCATTTAGGCTTAGTTCATTTACATTTTAGCATATTTTGAATTAATAATAATATTCAGAAAAGGTGCGGCAATTAAAAGCACATATGTTGATGATTTATCTTTAATTGAATTCGGCTGTCGAAGATTCAGATTGTTGATAAAAGCAAGATAATATCAACTCTGTTCACAAACAACACAAATCGCATCTCGTCACTCCTCACTATTCAGACTCCCCACAGCACAGTAAGAGCAAACCCCCACAATTCAAAAACCTGTTACAATCTCATCCTTGTTGGAGAATACTTGGCGTTGTTGAGCCAACAATATGGCATCTGGGTGATTCTCCTAAATATGAATGGCCCATTCACAAATCTCAATAGAGTCCCTTGGCAGTGGCCGTCTCTCTCTCTTTCTCTCTTTCTCTCTCTCTCTCGCCCGCCCATACTCAAAACAATATTCACCGCAGCAGTCTTGGCACATTTCCCTCCCAACGTAATCAACAAAGGAGGAACTCAAAGCTGTCCGTGACACCCTCGAAGCCTTAAGCCTCAGTGAAACGCCAGTACAGTGCTTGGCACGGGCAAGGCGATTTAACGACAATGGGCAAATCATACAGTTCTTTGTAAGGTTTAGGCGGATACAATAGCACTCGGCTTTAAAGCACACATTAGCAGGCATGTCATTGGGACCCCCCAGCACTACCCCCCACCCCAACCCACCCCCCCCCGGGGGGGATTTGAGGGGACGATAGGATTGTGTAGCGAAGAGGATAAATATATGTTAGTGGGCAAAAAGGATGGCCAGTTGCCAAGTCTGTCTTTCCCCCAGCTCGTGCGCTCTCTCTCTCTCTCTCTCTCTCTCTCTCTCTCTCTCTCTCTCTCTCTCTCTCTCTCTCTCTCACACACATACACAAGCACACAAAAACATTATGAGGAAGTAGGGCATTTAATATAATTTTGAGAAATGTTCACGTAACATTTATGGATGGTTATATAGCAGCCCCTAACTAATCCTGTAAAATGTGGGTCTATAAATTCCATAAAAGATAAGGCATATTTAATTTACTAAAGAGCCACCGTGAGATTCAGTAAGGAGAAATTGTCCATGGAAAGAAAATAAGCTCTAGTTGTATTATATATTAAAATAAAAATAATAATAAATTACTAAAATTACTATACAAATAAAGGAGGGGTGGGGGTGGTGCTTGCAGCCATGTTGACCTCCAAGAGCTAAACTGAAGCCCACAATGGGCGCGAGGACGCCCACTCAAAAGTCAATACCATGCGTGGCTCCTTCTCTTCCCATGTATGGTTAATGTATGATGCCGCTGCTGGTCCAGGATCTCATTATACGCAGCGCGCTCCATCATTAGCTTGGCTAGCGCCGCGCGGCCCCCCGGCCTGGCTACGTCCTGATAGCAAGCCTATATCAGTTCACCTTGTTTTCCAGAGGGGGGGGCTCTGTGGCCTACACATACAAAGGCATTCAAGCATGCAAGATATATGTGTGGTTAAACACAGGCACGCGCACACACACGCACATCATACACCACACCTAATAATATGCTGCATTCACGCACACACACACACACACGTGAGCATTTGTGTTCATGTGCAAGCGAGCATGTGTAATTCCGCACACTCACATACCCTCATGCAGGTGAGCAGGTGTGCGTGTGTGTGTGTGTGTGTGTGGGCGTGCACGTCCAGGCAAATGTAAGGCTGACACCTCGACAAACAAGGCCGGTGTACATGTGTAAACATACACAGGGGTCAATGTAGATCTGGGCTTCTAGCAGACAAGATGCAACTTGACCACAGAGCCATGTCAGACAATAAACTCTGTATCTCTCTCTCTCTCTCTCTGATGCTGAGTTGAACACCAAGCCACTCAATATCTTTTTGTGAATTTTCCTGGCAGCCCGCCAAGATGACACATATGCGCGTGCGCGCACACACACACACACACACACACACACACGCGCGCGCGATGGAGCGATCCAAATTGCAGTATGGAGCCTGCACCCGATGACCTACTATCTGGTAACACACTTGCAAGCACGCGTGCACACACCTATCAACGTCTCGCCTGAGTAAAGTCATCACGCCTCTCGGAAATAAAAAAAAGTAGAAGATTAAAACATTTTAAATGAATCAAATGTGGTTCCTCCTGCTAATATAGACGTTGAAACAGCCTCACTGTCTGCTGTGCCTTGCCTGTAACACAATCAAGCAGCGCGCGAGAGAGAAAAAGAGAGAGAAAAAAAGAGAGAGATTAGAGCCAGGATCTCGCAGCTGCCTGTCATTTTCTCCAGGCCTTAATAAAATGTATTTTTAAGGGCACTTACCGACACCATCGCGGGGACCAAAACGCGCGTCTCCGCATACAGTATCAATGTGCAATTTGACTTAAGACGTATACGCACCGCCAGCCTAATTAGAAGCAGCAGCGGCTAGCTTAAAGACACAATGTGAGGGCTAAACTGTGGCCAGCTATTGAGGCCTAATGACGCGAAATAATCCAGAGTGGAAGTCAGCCCATACCACGTCCTTGGCATATTTAACATTCCCACACTGTACAAGTTTAAATATCTAGAAGATCTGGGTGGTGGAGATTAAGTAGTGGTAACATCTATTTAACAGCCTATTTAAAACTTGGAGTGGTAAAATGTGGTGGAGTGTGTGAAGGGTTGTAGAACATGATGGGGAAACCTTTTTTTCACATCTTTGATGTCATTAAAACGTACAGAACGTTTGCCAATACATATTAAAATTACACCAAAACTTCAAAAATTTGGGGGATTCTGAGTTCAAATAATGTTCGATTATGTTTTTTTAAATTCAGGAATGAAAATGAATTTGACTCTCGAAAGACGAGAAAATCCAATGGCCTCAAGAGTGCCAGTCATGCCACTGATCTGGAATCTGTCCACCAAACTTTATATCCAAAAAGATATTTGGACCTTAACTGGATTAAAGGACCACTATGTAAGAATTAGTGGACTCCAGTGATCAAATTCATCTGTATACTCTCCGCTCTCCACTTCCTGTCTAAGCGGTGTTTTAGAATCTACCGTGGCCGTCGTGTGCCATTAGCTGTACTTGACGATGTCATCATCTGCTATTCAACTTGACATAAAAAGTTTGTCCATTCTGCACTACTGTAGTAAACATGGTGGTGGCGCAACATGGCAGCCCCGTTATGTGCGACCCATACTATGTATGTATTTATTGTTAATTATAAGCTTACAGAAATATTACGATTATTTGTTACCTGTGATTATACACTAATAAATACATATTTGTGAATACTATATTCAGTTTCTGCTAATTAATCCTTCTAAATCTTACATAGTGTTCCTTTAATAGTTTGGCTCCCTCCCATTCTACCCAGGCTGGTGGTTGGCAGCTTGTCTAGTGTGTCGACGTGGCGCCCCCTGCAGGTCATGACAGAACACAGCACCTCAGACATCCTGATCCCTGTGACCCCCGCAGACCCACAAACAGGTTAGGACTGTCCTGTTCACACAAGCTTCGTCCTCTACGGCATCGGTACTACACTACGTACAGTACATACTAGACACATACAGATAGGCCTACTACACTACATACAGTACATACTAGACACATACAGATAGGCCTACTACATACAGCAGGGCTCCAGACCTACTTTTCCTACTGAGTTAGTTCTCTATCTCCTCCAGCCACATTATTTTAAAATCATCATCTTAATCTTGTCATCTACGGCTCCGGTTCTTGCTCGGTCTCGTATACGTAAGTCTGTTAGTTTGACTACTACCGGTAACTGACTTTGTTTGCTATGTTATTTGACATCTAACCAGATCCCTGCTTGCGCCATTTATCTCCTATTTGCATTCATTTGCGTAAAGTCTACTTGTAAGCTTGAGTGCGTGTCAAGTTATGTTTTAAAATGTATATTTACAATTACATTTTGGTTTACTTTATACAGTAGAGTGTTAAAAATATATCTATTTCTTTATTGAATTTCCTTGTTTTGCAAAAGGTATTTCCTTTCATTTCTGTTTTCCGTAGAGATTATGTGGCTGCCGTTTAGCTACAGGGACTTTCTCTGCCTGTGGGTTTCACTTTCACTTCTATTGTGTGTCAGGGAGCTCATTGGAGGACACCGGTGCGTTTCCTTCTGGCTGTGTGTCTAGCAGACCCCTAGGACACTGCGAGAGCAGCCCTTCACAGCTCCAGTTCAAGTATGCCACCACTGCTTATTGGACACAGTCCTGTTGAACGACCAGGCTATTCCTATTGCAGGGGATAACATTGATCAGCTTTGGTGATGAAGACACTTCTGTAGTTTACAGTGACGCCTGTTCTTCAACTCTCTTCCAGCATGGAATCCAGTCCGCCAGGACAGACGGCTTTGCTGTCCGTTGCCATGCCAACTGCAGGACTGCCAGAGTCCATGACAGTGGGTACGTGTCTTTATTTACCTTAGCTCTCATGTACTCGGTCTCTCTCTGCGGCTTTTTGGTTAGAACTGTTCTCAGACCAGCCCTGAGTAATAGATGTGTCTCATACTAGTAGGTATGTATGTATGGGTGACCCCAGTGCAGATTGCATGACAGCAGTTCCACTTTAATAGGGATTTTCTTGCTAAATCACAGCCAGACAGTCTTAAGTCTAACTCATGCTTAGTTTACACTACAAGACTTTAGCCCAGTTTTACACTTGCCAACGAGTTTTTTGACATCGCACACGAAAGCCCCAGCTCGGAGTGGAATCACAGCTTGCTCCCAAAATGGTGGGTATTTAGCAGGTTAAATATCTGGACCTGTCGGGGAATCCTGTAGTGTGAACGATGTTGCGACTGGTAATGACAGCAGCGTTGACCTACAGCCAATGAGAGTGCAAGACAAGGACGAGAGGAAAATAAGGAGGGTGGAGTTATTGCCTTTTGTAATCATGAGCTGCTTGAAGAAACACAGAATCTACTGAACCAAGCATTATTGGTGCTTTTTTGTTTTATGGGTTGGACTTTTTTGTATTTTGCTGTGAAGTTCTATTTGTAGATGTAGTCTCAGAAGGATTCTCAAGGACACATTTCACACCGGAATTTAACAACACCCCTTAATCTTAAACCCTTAATTAGCCATCTTCCTGATACCGCTGAAGTGCCTGAGATCATTTGTTCTGCTTCAAGGAAAGTTGCCCTTGCATTTCAGGTGTGCCAGCTGAACCACTAGATGGCACTGCTGCTCAGATTATAGAGAGGCTCCACCAACACCTGTCTCTTCTCATATTTGTACATTTTAACACCCGAGATGGAAGAATAAGATTCCCTGTATTTAAAGACCTGAGCACGTGCCACATAGAACACGCCTGTGTTTCAAACGGAGCCGCTTGCCGCTTGGTGTCATGCAACATATCACACTAGTGTCCTTACCAGTCTCACTGATGCTAAGTGATGACATGCTGCTGTGTGTGTGTGTGTGTGTGTGTGTGTGTGTGTGTGTGTGTGTGTGGAGCCACACTCTAGTATATTACCCCTTAGCAAGACGAGGTCACACACTGACTGCACTGGAGCGGGTGAGCTAAGCACCACTGGGGTGCGTGCGTGCGTGTAGCTGCCTGGAGGCTAGAACAACACCTCAATATGCACAGAACGCATATTGAGGTAAAGGAAAAGGCCGACCGGAACAGAATCAGAATGGAGTGTTGTGCCTTGTGGACAAGACGCCTACGTTTAATAACAGTCACCAGTGTGACTGTATGTGGAGGAGCCTATAGGAGCAGATGGTTGCAGGGTGAAGCCACTCACTTGCTCAGGGAGTGTGTCCCTAATCATCGGTCGCCGTCAGCCTCGTGCAAGTGTGTGTGTGTGGGGTGGGAGTTAAGTTTGCCTGCGGTCACTTCTCCCACACCTCCCTGCTTCCTCCCCCACTCACCTCCTCCAGACACTTCAGCAGCGGGTCGCTGACACAGCGTGCATTTGTTATGAGCATGTAGCTGTACGCTGCAATCTGTGTGTGTGGCGTGCGTCCACTATGAAGGTGTTTGGTAGTGTCTGTCTTACCCTTTTAATGTTTGTACTGGTGGAGTGTAAGGTGACATTACAGTCTAGTGCCGCATACTATCCCACCGTGTGTGTATAATGCGTGTTGTTGCCGTGTAGTTCATGTTAGGACGTCTGTGTTTACGTCTCACCGCTGCGTCTGTGCCCTCTGCCCTCCAGCGGAGCTGCGGCAGGCCATCGTAGCCATGATGAACAGGAAGGACGAGCTGGAGGAACAGAACATGTATGTGTTGGCTGCTCACGCTGTCACGCACGCACTCACGGTACATTACATGGCATGTCTGCACATCTGATGGAAACCTGTCTTGGTTGGTCTGGCAGGCCTTAAGACCCACGCTTTTCTGCTAGTTATTGCCAAGACCTCGAAATACGATGCATATCACGATACGTACGTGACAGGGTGCATATTGCATATTGCAATACTCAAAAAAGTAATATGTACACACATTTAAGGACATTTGAAATCTCTCTAAACATTAATCGGTTATTGAGTTCTATTTTTAATTTTGGATTTCTTTTACATGTCTTAATCTCTGTATTTTCCTTGTAAAAAGTAAAAAAAATAAAAAACATGTATATTTTTGTTTCTTATATATACAGTATATATATCGATTTTAAGGGACTAGAAATCGATACAGTATCATGGCAAACCGTATTGCAATATATAATTTTTTTCAGCAACCTATTTTTCTAAGCAGCTAGCTGTTAGCTGTGTCGTCCCGGGTGTCATGTTGAAGGGAAACTGGCCCCTTGTGTTGTCAGGTCACTGCGTTGCCTGCTGGATGGGGAGATGGAGCACTCTGCAGCACTGAGACAGGAGACGGACTCCCTGAGGAGGAAACTGACTGAACTGGAGGAGAGACACTCAACCAAGGTCCAAGCTCTAGGCAGGTAATGGACCTAGAATCCCAGAGTGGGAACCCCTGCCATTATTGTGTGTGTGTGTTGCTTAAGGGCACTTCAGTAGGACAGGCACATGCTGAGACTATGCCACAAACATCCTTCTTCTGCTACTATTTACAGCAGTGACTTCCCTTCTGGTTAATAATTGTCACTAAAAATCTACAGCAATGCCTCATTTACTTTCTATATATGGAAATGTACTGGCTGAGGGCTTCTCTTAACATACTGTGTGTTAGAACAAAGTAACATTGCTATCTTATGTGCCTGTTTAACTCAGGAAAATCCTCAATTGTCACCCCTGTAAACACTTGCAACTTTACAGGTAATACGTCTGTTTTAACAGGTTTTAAGTAACTAGTCCTTTAGAAGGGGAAGCACTGTTGCTAGGCTAAGCTGGTAAAGCCTGTTGAGACCTAATTAAAGGAAAAGGGATTTGCCGCTAAGGTCACAAATGTACGAACAGACCAAACAGTCCCCCAAATTGTGGACATTTCCAGATAATTTGCGCACATACACACACACACCACTAATTCACTCAT
Source organism: Amblyopsis hoosieri (assembly GCA_027564755.1). Taxonomy (NCBI): domain Eukaryota; kingdom Metazoa; phylum Chordata; class Actinopteri; order Percopsiformes; family Amblyopsidae; genus Amblyopsis; species Amblyopsis hoosieri. The sequence continues at coordinate 36,057 of JAODUE010009831.1, read as the reverse complement.
TCACTCGCGTCAACCTCAATACCCGACTTCCTGCAGCCCTCCTGAATGCTGTTTGTGTCAGCATCTACAATTGATTGCCAATAGGCCCGAGTGTCAGGTCCACTCTGAAAGCCCTTTAAATAGAGGATTAGTCATCCTTCATCAGCTTCTAGTGCCACAACCAGGAAGTAGTTCTTCAGATAGCAGCCACCTACAGTACGCGGAGACCCGTCTGAGACCCGTCACAGACAGCAGGATTGATTGCGTGCTGAGGGAGTCAATGGATAAGGGGCATGTTCATTTGGACAGCTTTCGTTATGGGCTTGAGGCCAAAAGGGTGTCAATGGGAAGTGGCAGTGTGTGGAACAGAGAGCAAGAAATGCAGTTCATAATGAACTAGGGACTGCCAGTATGTCTCTACATGTGATGGCCACCCTCCCTCGCTCCCTTTCATCAGGTCATGCTGACATGCAATGTGTAAATCCACACACTTGTGAATTTACATGCGCACACACACACACATGCACACACACAAAGCTGCTTCCGCAGCCGGCCACTAAAAACTGTAGCGCTACTTGTTCTCCCGGACTAAATGTGGCTCAATCAATGGGGGCTATAAATACAAGTGAAGGAGCACCGAGGCTCTCAATGAGGCCTGGAAGCTGTCAAGATCGCTCCATGTGCAGGCCATTGTGACTCACGCAGAGCGTTGTCTGAATGCCACCGGAGCCCCAGTCAGAATGAAAAGGCTCTCGTCATGAACCTCACATTGATTTAGGACATTGATTTCAGCAATCTGTTTCCTGATAAACTTCTTGCTGGATCGCCGTGTGCACTCTGTGTCGCTGTACAGCCACGGCCAAGCGCTTTACCGCGTTCCAACCCAGACCGATGCTGCAATCACCTCGCTGGTCGGACAGCCTGTCCAGGTTAAGCATTCTTTCGCCAGATGGTCCTGCAGCTGCTAAAAGACAATCACACTGCTTCCTGCATGGTGCGTTCCTCCCAAGCTTCAGGCTCTGGGAAGAAATATATGTGAGAGAGAGACAAAAATATCTGTGTTTTGTCTGTGTGTGTGTGTGTGCTTTGTCTGTGTGTGTGTGTGTGTGCGCACCAGGCAGACCACGGGGTGGATGAGACAAAGAGAGTCGTCATAGACAGATTTCGGGAGGCATTGAATCAGCGGAGAGGGGAGTGGGCTATGTTGAGGGACCCCAAGCTGCAGCAGGCTTACTCACACACACACACACACACACTCCCACGCATGTACAACACAACACAACACAACACGCACGCACGCACACACACACGCTGTCTTCATGCTGCCAGGCCCTTGTTCACTATTTTTACCATGGGCTGCCTGGCAGAGAGCAAAGCAGGCCTCTCGCAGTAGGGAGAGTGGAAGCTGGCTGACCAGTATGGGGTATCTTGTCACTGGTTGGGGAGGGAGGGCTTGACAGAAGCACACACACACAGAGAACGTATGCACAAAAAATTGAGTTCACATATACTACAGATTTAGCTAATTTACACACACATAAATGGAGCAGATGCCTTTCCTTTTTTGGCAGGGAGTGTGTGTGTTCCACCGGCTGGCATGGATGAGCTAAGATGTGGCAGATATAGCAGGCACAAAGTTTGTGGAGTTTACTTGTTGGTAGTGTGTAGGCTAGCTCTTATTTATTTGTTCTTTCTTTGGGAAAGTTAGTTATCTAACCTGCTAAATGGAGCAGCCATAGCTTTAGTTTAACAAACCATGTTTTTGTTTATATGTGAATATTATTGCATGTACAGTAAGTACAGTGTGTGTTTTATATTAGTATTTGTATGTGTGTGCCTCGTACCTACATGTGAATGGGTTTATGCGCAGGGTTTTTGGAACGGCCAAACAACAACAGTTTATTTCTGAAGCTATTTCTCTGTAGTGGCGAGGTTGTGCGGTAAATTGCTCTCCAGAGCGTTACCTAGACAGTGAACCGTCTGTCTGCCACAGTGGCACGGTAGCGCTCATTTACCGCACATTTACCCAAACAAAAGGAGACTGCAGCTGAGTTACAACCAAGTTATCAGAGCTTATCGCACATTAAGAACGATACAACGCAGCGAGATTCTGAAGCTGCTGGAGGGAAAGAAAAAATCCAAACGGCAAACAAAAGAAACCACCTTGGGAGTTGAACTTGCAGGTAATTGCTGCACATATCTTTCCTCGTGAGATGGGCTTTTTGCTCATGCCTGAAAGGCAACACCCAGATTTGTATTCTTATTCTCCCTTTGCTTTCCATTACCCCAGCACGCGCGCGCACACACACACACACACACACACACACACACACACTTACATTAGCACTCTCTTCTGTCTCTCACTTTTGCTCATATCATCATTGCGTTGTATTTATTTTTATCTCTGAATCGCTACATTGTATACACACACACCTCACACATCTCCTTATTCCCTCTCACTCCCTCTTGGAGCAATTTGAAGCAAAAATGCAGTTCAAAACATGATTTCTATATTTCTACTGTGTCTGTCTACACATTGTGTGTGTTGTGTTGTCTCTCTGGAGAGGGTGACAATGCAGGTGGAAGATTTGGCCCAGATTGGTGACCTGCTATGCTAGGCTAATGCTTCCTACTATTACTAATATCCAACCGCATCCTCCACACCAGCCATGTATCTGGGGCAGACAGTTGGCCCAGATGCGACTAGAGGTTTCAGACTGGTTCCATATCAGCTGCTAGGACCCGACCCATTGCCAGACAGGGGAAATCAGATGTTCTTGAAACTTGTTTGTCCCTGAAAACCTGGTGTAAGTAGGATTTATATGTTGAACTTGTTTTAAAAGCCAGGAAGCTGCATGTCAGTTAAACATAAACATATTACTACAGTTTATGAAGCAACATTCATGACATTACTGTGCAGTATACTTGAATAAAATTCTGTGGCTAAAGCAACAGGCCCACTTTTCAGGAAGTGGACTGGGTCTTGTCAATTACAAGTGTGCACACTTGACCATAGCAGCCAGCTAGATAAATGATATTCTGATCCTTGTATCTAAAACATCAGCTGTCAGTCACATCGTTTTGTAAACTAATAATAATACGTAATCTTGTTATGGGAACCTGATTTTGACAAATCAGAGGGTTATGATGTTTGAAATGAAAAGTCACTGCAGCTGACTTAACTATCAAAAAAACACTTTTGCTTATTCTCTGTCATTGTTAGTGCCAAAAGCCTGAATATAAAGGGGACTTTGATCAGTTTTACTGATTCCAGTCCCTTACCTGCTTTATTGGTTTTCACAAAATGGATTTGGGAAGCGAAATACTACACATTTGAGGCTGTTCTGTCAGAAAGAAACTAAGTTTTTGTCACAGTTTAGAAGAGCCTTGCTTCATTTACGCTGTCCTAGTGATCGGTGCATATCAGCTGACAGCGACTGGTTTGTATTGCTGAAGATTTCCCTCAGGACCTTGCTGTATTCCAGACACTATTCCTCCAGCACCGCAAAGGTCTGATATGTTTTGTACATATCTGCCTCTACCTACTGCTCTGTACAGCAAGGTGCAATCTTCTGTCCCTAGTTATTTCATATGTATATTATCTCATATGAAAGATCATATCATCAGATTGGTATTTTGAAGCAAGCCGATTCTAAATTACTGGCAAAACAGAAATGCAATGTACAAGGGATGTCAAAGACCATGCTACATAAGTGAATGAGTAATATCAAGGCCTTTGATATATTTGCCAACTCAAATCGTAACGGGATAACAGTGCCGTTGGTTGATAATTGTCAAATAAATAGGAAGAACTTGAGTTCAGATGTAGGGTGTTCTTGGTGGATAGGCATCTCTCTCACATTGAGCTGCGCAGGAACGTTTTTCATAAGCTTCAGTTTGGAAAATAATCGTTTGGCAAATCCAACAGCCACGGGAAGTGTTAAAAATAGCAGCCAAACCATGCAGACTTCTCCTAAGCTTGCAGTGATGCAGTTGTTCACAATCAACATCTTAGTTTGTCCTTAGATTGTCACCTCTTCTGAAGTAGTTTCACCCACAGAATGATGGCAGTTGTCAGATATGCAGAGGCTATGTCATCTCTGATATTCACCAATCAGCTCGCTTGGTGAAAAAGTGCATTGCAAAGTGTTTCAGGCTGTATAGCTTTGTGCGAACAGATGCTGTTGCTCACATGCTGGTGCATCTCTGGGTCAGACGGGGAGATTGTTTAGCTCACTCCCCATTTGTTGGAGTTTGGCATCGTCAAAACGGTCTCAGAATGCTCGCAGCTTGTTATTGTGTTGTCTAGTATCATGGCCCGACCTGCTCAGCTGCAACAGCACTTTTGTAGGTTCCAATGTCTTGCTCTGGACAGCAAGACAAATAAAGCAGAACTTTTCAATTGAAGGTTTCAGTGAAATGGCTTCGTCCCACCCCTTTGTCATTTTGCTTGTCTGTGAGGTTTTAGTTAATGCTTTCATCACGTCTTTATAGCAATATCTCGCTGCTTCATAACGTGATAACCATCTAGTAGCGCAGAGCCTTGTCAGATTGATATAGGGATTGTCCATATTGTCAGACTGCGTTGTATTTGAGAACATTGCCCATCTAATAACCTATATCTGAGCAACTCTTCCTACAGTGACTGTAGAAATGGGGCTGCTCTTATTTAGTCAAATGTCTTTCTGAACAGGTTTTGCATGGATAGCTATAAGCTAATTTTGTCGCTGTGCTTACAGTAGGAACTAGAAGTTTTAGCTCCAGATCACATGATTAATTATATAGGAAATTCCACTGTTCATTTAGCATAATACTTGTGTCCTCTGAAAGACAAGTTAGTGTCAATTTAATCAAACAACCCTGTATCTGTAACAGTTAATTATCAGAATGTCTCTCAATGTTCTCTCTATAGTTTTTGTGCAACGCCATTGGTTATACACCACAGGCAGTATGTAGTATGGCCTACTGATGACCACGCATGTTACTATACCTTTATTCAACCAGGAAGTACCCACTGAGACTAAGTATCTCTTTTCCAGTGGAGAGCTGGCTAAGACGAGCAGCAGCATAAATATCAGATGCCGGCAAAAAAAAAAACCACAGACACAATTATAAAAAACAACAAGCATATAGGAAAATCTTGAGTCATTTTCATGAACATATAACATTTTAATCTTAATGAATTCCTTCAAAATCATCAATATCTGTACTATGCTATTTTCAAGTATTCAGTTCTGGTAAAACATAAAATGCACTGATAATGATGCACTGTAACAATACACTTTGTACTGCATATAAGTGTATATACATACTGTATGTGAATCGCACTAGCTGTGCTATTGTTTTGGCTGCTTGTTCTGCCTTTAATTGGAATACACTTCCTGAAAGATATTTGTCACAGATTTCCATCACTGATAAAGCAAATGTAGACTCATACACATCCTCACATGTAAAGTGGACATGTGGCAGATGCACAGTGTGTACGCGCATGCACACACACACACACACACAGCTCAACTCTTCCACATTCTGGTACACACAGTGTAATTTGCTGGCTCCAATTAAACCACACAAAGTGTGTGTGTGGTTGTGATAACAGCATCTCCTGTGAGATCTCCTCCTCCTGCTGGCCCAGGAGCTTACCTGGCAGGCGCCTCCTTTTGTCCTTTGGAAACCATGGTGTTAAGCACCTGCAAGGGTGTGGGAGGTGGTGTTGTGGCCGGGGGAGGGGAAGGTCAAGGCAATAGCCATTACATTCAACAGCCACCACACTCCAATTCTGGTTGATTTCCACTCAGAGGTCCGCGTGTGTGTGTGTGTGTGTGTGTGTGTGTGTGTGTGTGTGTGTGTGTGTGTGTGTAAGCCTCTTTATCACCACATCACTGCTCTTGCTCAAGGACCTCTGTTACACACACAACACCACAATGTACGATAGTGTAATGTACAGTAGAGCCCTGCACGGGCCTCGAATCTAGGCACGAGACTGGACCTGGCCCGCATTCACACTGCCGACGTGTTCAACTCGCAAAGAGGCACGTTCCAATTCATTTAGAACGGACGCCATCGTTTCCCGGCGACAACGGGCGGAGCCACGCTTCGCCCAGCCTAATCCTTCAAAGGCAGTCGTAGACCAAAAAGCATACCTGTTCTGTCCCCTGTGCAGGCCTATGCTTTTATCTGGTGGAAAAAAACATCTCCTCCCTTTTGTCAAAACAAAAGTACGGGGCTTTAATTGGCCACAACTTTGTCTTTATGCTAATTTCCAGTTAGCCGTTGGTGACGGTGTTTGACGACTACCAATGCCAGGACAGATGTTTTCTGCATCTTATTTTCGATAGCTATCTTAAAATTCCTCGCTGTTAACGAGCACGCCAAAGCCAATCACTTTATAATTGGGGTTGATCGCAGCATCTTTAAAACGTCTTCTATGTTTGTTTTACCATCATCAACTTCTCATAGTTTTTTTAATTCATTGATGTCTAAAATATAAAAAGGAGGAGGAACCTGAGACAGGCCTGAAGCCCGGCCCACCTGTGAACTCTGATGTGAAAACGGGCCCAAAATCCTGGCCCGACGGGCATAAATATGTCAGGGCCCGTCGAGCTCGGGCTCAAATGCAGGGCTCTAATGTAGGGCTCTAATGTACAGTCACTCCACAGTGGCGCTTTAATCCCTGTCGGTAAACACGTGCACACATACGTGTGTATTACCTGATGGGTGTCCTACTGTTTTCTCCAGGTGATTTCCCCCCCGCTGTCTCTCTACCTCTTCCCGTGTCCCTCTGTTCTCACATTGTCTCATTTTCTAGTGTCGTTTTTTTCCCTCTCATTTCCCCTTCTGTCACATTTGTACATTACATAATTCTGTGTGTACGTCTCACACACAAATGTTGAACCATGATAGCACACAGGGTATAAGAGAGGGTGTGACGGGCTGAGAATGTGGTCCCTTGTTAACATGTGTATGTGTTTGCACAGGGAAAATGAGGTCCTTAAGGTGCAACTGAAGAAATACGTGGGCGCAGTCCAGATGCTGAAGAGGGAAGGGAACCAGGGCAATGATGGTAAGGCACGCACGCACACACACACACACACACGCACACACACACGCACACCTTCCAGTGCTCCGGAAGCACATGCGTCATCTCCATTGAACATGTGGGAAACAGAAATGCAATGGCTGTGTCTCCTTGCTTGAAACATGTAGATTTTTGGTCAAGAATGAGCGTACTAGAGGTAGAACTCTGGAATATGTAACATAGGTCATAGGTCCCCTTCCTCACGTTGAATGAAGTTAGCCATATAGTCCACAATTACACATTTGCTGCCATTTTTACATATAAAAGGACAAACATTAAATTCTTCTTCTGTGGTACCGAAAGACAGATATTGACACTTTCTATGTGGGATCTATTAGCCAGGACCATAAAACAACTGCAAATAGGACCTGAGAGTGGCAATGAGTTAGCTAAAAAAAGAGTAAAAAAGGGAGATTGTGTAATCACACCCCAGCAACCCCCGCCCCCCCCGGTTGGTCTGCTAGCCCAGTGAAAGACCTGTTGTAGCAGTGTGCCCATATCCATGTGATAGACCAGGCAGCAGATTTACCAGACCAGTCACAGAAATTAGGCCCTGATCAGACACAATGTAATTGACTTGGGCTACCAACCAGAGCAGATATTCTCACAGATCATTTGACTCACTGATAGCTATTTGATGGATGTGTGACATTTCTAACACACTACACTAAACACATCGCTGTGAAACTCTACATTTAATAAACACTATGGCATAAGCATCCATAGATCCACGGTCTGACAGAGGATGCCAGTGATGCAATTGTGAATCCGTCATAGAGTTTTGCATTATTACAAATCTCAGAAAACTGGTTCAGAGCACTGTATGAACCGTCTCACCTCATGGTGGGGCGACATATTTTCATCTTTTGTATATGTTCAGGGATATGAGCTTAGCTAAGCTTAAATATCTCTCTGATTTGTAATCATTCATTGAATTCCTGCCCAACCTTTAATATGCAGAGCTGGTATTTGAGTGCCCATGCCTGTTCTTCCTTGGGTGCGCTTGGTATCGTACTATACGTAGCCAGAAGAATGCGAGCATTACCCTGTGTAAAGCCTGCTATAGTGAGATGTAAGGCCCCTGCTGTCTCCAAGGCAGATAACATGAACATGTCAATTAACAGAGGGCCAAATCATCACTAATTACATACTGGGCTGCGATTGTTTATCTGTGGTGCCACTGGGCAAGATTTATATTTTTAAGAATGTGTCTGGTTGAGACTGTGTTTGAGCAGTAAAGGTAAAAATAAAGAAATGAGAAATGGAGAAATGCGTGTGGGCAAGCCTTTTGTAGGTTTACATAGGATAATTTGCTATAGTTATCTCTTGATGATGCTGTTTTGGTGTCTGCTAAATGGTAGACTTGGAGCGTAGCAACTGGAGCCCTATAACAGAGACACTATATAGAGGAGACATGCCACTTCGAGAATTTTGAATGGAGCTCTATGGGAGAATTCTGAAACGCTCATTTGAGGTTTTGCTGTTAAACAAGCGTGGAAGAGGTGGGTTATATATTACAAATGCAAACAGCAGCTGCCTTGCCTATATTGTTAAAAGTAGATTTTGTACAATGAATTAATGAAAGAGTCCATGTGAAATGTGTAAAAACATTACGTCCTTGTTTCACTTAAGATCTTGCCGGCCGGCAAGGTGAAAAATGTACGCCCACACAACCCATTAATCCATATAAGGCACGTACTGGTACGCCCATAAAACAAAGGCACACGAACGTGGCTCGCATATCTATGTGTTATTGCAGTTGTTAAATTAATGTACTTATGAATGAATAAGATAAGGGGTTAGTTAGTTAGTTCGGTAGTTTTCCCCCAATTATCAGAGGAAAAAAATTGAGAAGACCTGCTGTAAGCTAAAATTGAGGTGTTTTGTAAGTACATTCATTGTCAGTCTATATTTCTGTTATAACACTAGTGTAATTAAGATATCCGCTGAAAGAAAATACATTTAGCATGTTAATGACGCTAGAAAAGCATATCCATTGTGTTAGCAAGGCTGTCTGTTTTTGTTTTAGCCGGCAGCGGCCGTTAATTAAGTCGGTGTCGTGAAATCTGAACGTTAATAGAGACTTGCCTATAAGGACTTTTCCTATAATGATTAAAACCCAGAACTCTGCGACCTCTGTGTTTCCGGTAAAGCCTCAAAACCCGTCCCTGCTGTTCAAGTGGTCGCTGTGCAGGGGTTGTCGGCCAATTGGACATCTCCCATTTGTCACTGGAGCACACCAGCTGTGCTCCTCCTACTGCGTCACGTTAAAACGTCACAGAGACTTCAGCTTGTCTCTGGCAGGCCCCTGGTAACTGCTGGGCTCTGCCCCCCCCCCCAACACGTTTGGCGTTCAGAAGACACGCATGTATCACGCGTGCTGATGTATCAGCAGCGTAATGCGTATATCACCGCAGCAGCCCTGAAACGCATGTTATTATGTGTACGTGTGCACTGCTAAAGAGCCCTGCCCTGCTCACTGCTGCAGGCGCTGTCATCACGAGCCAAGGCCTCTGAGGTCCTCACGCCTTTTATTCTGTCCTGTGATTCCTCTGCTTGTGTGTGGTTTCTATTGCTGTTTTAACCGCCAGTCCCTCTGCTGTTCTCTGATACTGTATGTTTGCCCCTCTCGCTTACGTTTACTCTTCTCCCTCCGTTCTTTCTCCTGCCCTCCATCTGGGCTCCCTTCATTCCCGCTTCCTGTGCTGACAAGTAAATCCTGTGCTGACTTCTCCCGCTAATGATGCGCCCTTCTCCGTCTCCCTTTGATGTTTGGTATCGGTGTGTCTAAGCGTCTCTGTGCCGAGTAACGGGGTTGCGTAACATCTGGAGAGGTTCAGAAGACGTAAACAAGAGAAAACGTTAGGGCTGTATTGCTACACGCCCGTCTCTGTTTCATCTGCGTTATCCTACCCCCCCCCAAACTGGCATGCAGCCTTTAATGGCTGCCATGAAACGACAAGTAGCGAAAACCCAATCTCTCCGACGTACTCCTCTGAGGCCTCAGGGCTTGACATGCCGCATTAGATGTTTGTTGGCATCGCTCGCGCTTTCAAAGGAGGGATAATTATTGTTTCCTGCGTAATACTGTCTCCCTGAGTTTGTTTGGCAGAGGACTTCCCTCAATTATTGGTGTGTGTGTGTAAGAGAGAGACTGAGACTGTTTGTCCTGTGTTGTGTGTGAGAATTACAGCTTTCTTTGCTGAAAAATAAGATATTGACTTCTGTGTGTGTGTGTGTGTGTGTGAGAGAGAGAGAGAGCCATTCACATAATGTAGGATTTGATATTTATCATGTGTCACAGATTGTGTTTATGTAACATCAAGCTGACTCGTAAAGGTAATCCCTCTTCCTATATGTGCGTGAGAGAGCAATATGAGCAAATTCTCTGGGGAGTTGTAGCAAAGCGGAGACATTCATGTTTACTGTTAGTCACGGACAAATGAAAGGATCTCTCAAGGGAGACGCGTGCGCACACACACACACACACACACACACACACACACACACACACACACACACACACACACACACACAGTGCACTATATTTATCACCGTAAAAGAGTAGTGTAGTGCTGACTGTGTTACAAAGAGTCTGATTGGCTTTTATCAGGTGATAAAGAATCGCTAAGAGAATTGGACACCAGAAGTACGTATGCTCGGTAATAAGGGGTGGGGATTGAAATCAAGAGGACTGATTGGATAAGCACACGTTTGGTCTCCTCTATAAATGCAGAATCGAATGGCCCTCAGGCTCTCAGAGGGTTCTGGTTGGCGAGTGACTACCTTACTGCTTTCCCCCAGGGGGTTGCCATAGTGACCGAGCCCTCTAAGATGGCCGACTGTGGTCTGTATGAATGGTCTGTTAGTGCAGTTGTATGTATAAATATTTGTTCGGTTGATTGCTTAGGGATCAGGAGGTATTACTGTACCCTGTAAGTGTTGGTCGTTTGACTGCTTTAGAATAAGGTCAGAGGTCATAAGGCCTGGTGGGAAGTCTTTTCCTGTCTTCTATTTTCTTGCTGTCTGCTCTGATATTAGTGTTTTTTTTTATTGTGCTCACCTCTGTTCTTTTTGGCTGTTGTGTATGGTATGGTAGGTGTGGATGGAGCAACTACAGACCATCCAGCAGCAACCACGTGGCCCTTAGATTTGTGTTTACTGTATATCATATTTCCTTTTGAGATCATTTAAGCCTTACTGCGTATATATAATTAGTCAGCCAAATGACATAGGCATACAGTGTGAGTAGAATAAGCAGAAGCGCACATTATGATTTTATTTTAAAATCATCATCCCTCTCTTGATCTATTGTTTGCTTTTGTTCTCCAGTGTGTTTATGATCGCCTCTGGTAATTTCTTCAGCAGCACCGTATTTTTATTTAGCTGTTCTCGTTTAAATCCTGAAAATCAACTTAAAAGTTCACTCTACTCTCATCCCTCTCCTCTCCTCTCAACCTGTCACATTGTTCTGGTCTAATGCGACCATGAATTACCCTGTGCGGACAGGCTCTTATTTATCTGCAATAAGGAAATGGATTACACGACTGTTTAAAGCCCAATAAGCTCCGAAGCCACACCGCTATCACCCGGGGCTGTTGCAGACAGCGAGCCAGTTAATGAGTGAATGAGAGGCATTTGTCACTGCTGCCTGCCCCTAATATCACTGTGTCACTTATTCATTACGCACACAAATTTGTATTAATCGTCTCTGCAGTGCTCTCCGCTTTGCCCTTGTTAGGCCTCAGGGAGGTCCGCCATCTTGTCACGGCCACCTACCACAGGAAATGAAGGGTTGGGCTTTGCTCGGGGATGGTGTGTGTGTGTGTGTGTGTGTGTGTGTGTGTGTGTGTGTGTGTGTGTGAGAATATACAGTGACCTCTGGCATTATTGGCACACTGATCAAACAAAGCAGAAGTCGTGAGAGAAATCTATCCATTCACTGAGGGAGATTAATGTGGATAATACATCTAATTGCCATTTTTCGTTTTCTCATTCATTTAATATTTCACCCATTTTAAGGACTTTGGGAACTCCCGGTAATCCATTATCTTTTTCACCGTGGAATGAGGCGGTGCACAGGCCAGACACCTAAAGCTGGCAGTTCAGTAGCAGCGCACCTGGAATAACTAGCTCGCAGTAACACACACCATTCAGAAATGTGTAATTGTTATTACCGCTAGACAAAATGTTTTCAGGTGCTCAGGAGCTCTTTGCTCACATATGTAATATGGCGGTGCGTATGTACATAGATGCTTTCTAACAATGGACGATTATGGCAACATAGCCGCACATCTTGTGCACGGACAATAGGCGAGCATGCAATCGACGAAGATGTTAATGTTTACTAAAAAACTAGAGGTAGAGTAGACCCGCCTGCTGTGTAATTCCCTCCCACTAGTTAGAGCACTGTTCTGTGTATCTGATTGTATTTGATGCTGGTCTTCGGCGCTCTTACACAAGGCTTGAGACTGCAAACTTGGTATCACAGTGCGACTGAAACTCACTTTCAAGATGGCGCAGCCCCTAACCTTGATTAATGTGCCTCCGCTGCTCCAATGAACAAACCCACATTTATTTATGCCTGTTTCTAAATCTATGGACTAACGTAATCAGAAACATGTTTGCCAAACTTTATTTTGTGTAACCTGACTGTATGCTCATGTCCAAAGTGCTTTGGTTTAATCATATATGCTGCTCGATCATGTAACAGGTTTGTGTGTGTGTGTGTGTGTTCATTTAGCTTTGTTTGTGGTGCGATGTTGAGTAATCCCATCTCCCGGTGAGAGAGGGTATGGAGTTGTGTGCGCGAGTGTTGTATGCCCATGTACGTGTGGTTGAGCCTCTTAATTAAACTGTACTCTTGTGCGTGTAGGTGGCTGGGAAACAGTGTGTGTATGCGGTTTATGTCAAAGTTATTTAAGTCCTGGTAGGAAAAGAGCAAGTGATGAGTCACGCTTAATTGCTCCCACATACGGTAGTTAGCCTTTTCTACAGCAGCAGCCTGGACCTGGAGAGCAGCATGCACTGTATCCTGTCCAGGATCATCCAGTAGGTGTGAGGGACACGTTCATTTATGAAGCACATTGTGGCCCGTGTGACCAATGACTAAACACATGGTGTGTATTTACCTGGAAGGCCGAGCTGTGACTGCGACCAGCTGGCAGCTGAGTGTGTGTGTGTGTGTGTGTGTGACAGGTGTCTCTCCTGGGCCGATCAGTGGTAATGAATACTTAATCCATGCCAGGGAAGGCCGGCTCTCATAATCCCCCCCCACCCCTGCTCTCACAGCATCACATGGAAAGGTCACGCGGCTTCACAAAAACCTGCCAACCACCCATTTATATTAGAATCCCATGGCCACATAATTTTCAATTTCATTTTGCCTACGTTTTAGAACCTGTAGCTAACCGCTTCATTTACTGTATATTTGCGTCATTGGCATCACAACTGCCGTATCGTATAACCATCATACCGTATTGGAACATTGCAGCGCACCACATTGTGTCTACACTAGCAACTATATGTCTGTAAGACCAACAGTCATAGAGCCAGACTGGCAGTGATGTGAGCGTTACCGTTCCCTCAGATGTGTGTTGCAACATCAGTGCGTCTTATTAAAGCCCAGGCTGAGGAGACGCAGCGGGTGAAACTGCTCCTTCAGCATTAAGACCTCCCAATCCTGATGGACCATTTCTTTGCCATGCCGTCGCTGATCGTTTGTCTCGTATATCTGCTGCCAGTTGTCCTCGTGGCGTGGCATTAACCTGCAGCTCTGTCGCAGAGATGTTTGTTCAAAGAGACGTGGGAGTCTGTTTGTCTTGCCTTGACTGCTGAGTTTTAGTTACCGCACGAACGCACGCACGCACGCACGCACACACGCACGCACAAACGTACACACGCACGCACGCAACTAATATTTTGTACACTCAATGTACACATTCAATGCTTTCGGCTTTTCGGGCTTCTTAGGTGAGGAAGGCTTAGGGCTCAGACAATTGATTCGAGAGAGGGGGAGAGCGGGAGAGGGAGGGAGAGACAGACTCGAGCACTCTTTGATCGCCTCAGGCTGTTTGTACAAGCACATAGGAACACACATCAGTGCCTGCGGGCTATGAGTGTACCTGGAACCCAAGGCATCTCTCTCTCTCTCTCCTGTCTTCCTACTCCACCTTGGCCTGGCCCGCCTTGGCCCGGCCCGCTCCAGCAGCGAGCTGGCCAGACCAAACCTGCATGCGGCCCAGGATAGCGGGTCATTTAGCGCGCTGATGGGTGCACAGCTCGGGCCTGCGTCAGCATTCAGCCCGGCGGAGAGAAATGGTGGAGCAGACGCCAGGGATGACACGGCGGCCGCTTGTTTGGCCTGCTGTTGCTTCCTTGGCGTATTCTGAAGCAACATGTGCTTCTGGCAGACGGACATGGTAATGTCAACCATCACGCATCGCTCAGTGTGTGTGTGTGTGTGTGTGGGTGTTGCTAAGTAGCCAAGGTGAGGCTGAGGTGTGCACTGTGCACGTAATGAACAACGTGTGTACAACAGATGATGTGTGGGTGTGTTGTCAGCTTTCTGCTGAGGCCAGCTTGAAGAAATGCTTGTTGTTTTGGTGGAAAACTCAAAGTGTATTGGCACGCCTACGCTAGCACTATTCTCTACTCCTCCCCGTACAACGCTCTTAGGCAGTCTTCAGCCACGTGTCATGTTTCATACATAGACAGTGAGCAGGGGCCTCTAAGCTCTTGCAAACTTGACTGATAACCCTATAACGTTATTTCTGAGAGGATCCAGCTTTGGCTACATGTACTGCAAGTACATCTTGCACCAAAGCATTATGGGACGGGTCAGTTCACATGGTAGAGGCTTGGTGTTGCTGATTGGACTCCTGTAGATGTTAATAAGAGCTGTCTGTCATGCTGTGGGAGCCATCAGGTCCAATATTGTCTCCATGTTGGCTCCACAACACCTCATACAGAGCTGATAATGAAAAGATACAAGCATACTGTATGTCCTGTCACGACACGCATTAGAGGGTATGGCAAGCTTCAGTCATTACATCATCAGCTTCACATGAAGAGGTCTATTTCAGTCTTACAACTCCTCGCACATTATTTAGCATGTGTGTCTCCTTGCGTCCAGGAAGGCTTTGGTTAGAGCAGTTCTAGTTTTTGCCTTGGCTTCATTATTATTACTTGTTTTGCCTATTCTGTGTCACCGGGTTTAGAGAACGAATGCCGAGCGTCTCAGATAAGTATCCACGGTCGCGTCGGAGGTGCGGAAGCCTTCCATTTGGAAACCCTGCAGAGGCTTTGAAAAGTGCCGCCGAAACTCTCCGTGGAATGAGTGCCACCAGCAAGCCTTCACATCTCCTCCAACTCCTTATCATCGTCTCAACGCCCCCCTCCCCCTCTAACCCGTCCGTCTGAGAGCATTCCTCCCCTACCCGGGTGTGTGTGTGTGTGTCTAACACCGGTGTGTCTAGCTTGTTAATGTGTTCTCTGATAATCACCCTACTCTATAAACGACTTAATCCCGCTCCTCGTGCGCTCCCTGCTCCTTCAAAGACCTGGCGGCTTAAAAGGAGCGTCAAGGTGCAGGGTGGGGGTGTGATTAAGGGGCGGGGGGGAGCAAGATACGAGGTGGAGGGGAAGGTGACGTTAGGAAAGCAGACTCCTTTCAGTTCGGAAGCTTCTGCCAAAAGGGCTCAGCAGAAGCTAAGGACGGCACAATACTACATCAAACGTTAGTTTTAAAATTAAGTATTTTTGAAGAGGGTACAACTTCAGGTCACAACGTTTATGTCTGCTGTGACATTTTGCCATTACAAACTATTCCTTAAATTCCGTTTGACAAAACTTATTCTCGGTTTTTGCTCTGCTTTCGTAGGTAGAATCTTGTATATTATTTTAAGGCAGTTAGCTGTGACTAGCTTGTAATAGGGCAACATAACGTTTGATTGGGATTTCTAAAGCAAGTCTACTGTGCAGAAGTATGCACGCACGGTTCTATCAACCTCTATGTAGGTAGAATGCAGAGGTTGTGACAGGAGCCTCCCTTAAGTGCGGAAGCTGCCGTCAGAGAGGTCGGACAGCTCGATAGCAGTGTGAAGGAGCTTTCCATCTCTTCACCTGGAAGGCCTCTGCCATCTACTGCAGCCACGACCGCCTAACGCTGCATTAGACCCTATACTGACCCATTCTGCACAGGCCGCTGCATAATGTTTCTTCAGCAGCATCTGTGATGTGCTGTGAAAACGACACGCGCTCTTGCTGTTTCCCAACACTACTCATTAATAGCAAGGCACGCCAACACAACATATGTTGTTATAGGATAAGATAAAATGAATAATGATCTCCACTGGGAAATTGGGTCACTGCAGTAGCAAAACAATGAGAGTGCAAATTGAACAAATGGAACAGAGAGCTCATATTGAACAACAATAATGATTATTATCAACTGTTTACAGTAAAAGCCTAATTTAAATGCCTAAAAATGCATTTTGATTACCCAGTTAGTTTGCATGCATCTTCTTTCACTCCTCAGTGTTGCATTCCTTTTGAACCTGAGCAGTGTTCATTGTTCCCATGGTCTCCATTCTTTCATTAGCCTTTTAAACATAAACAGTGAGCTGTTGCATCATTTTTGGTTCTGGGAATGGCTTTAATGCAGTCGAGGACTAAAGTCGTGTCACGTTGTTTTCACATTGATTGGCGAGACCCCTCACAAGAACTGCAGCATAAACACTGCACACTGCATAGTATGGGTCTTCAGCTAGAAGAAGCTAGCTCTGTATGCTCAGTATGAACATCATAGCAGAGGCACAGAAACCAAATAAGATGAAGTCTGAGGAATCGAGGAAGACCAGGGGTCTCATTTATAAAAGTGTGCGTAGAATTCATGCTAGAATGTTGCGTACGAAGGAAACACAACGTGCGCACAATTATAGCAACGCTGATTAGTTCAGCGCTGTCCAATAGTTTCAAAATGAACCAGAGGTATACGCCAAGTAGGAGGATACGACTGCGAACACTTCCCAATGGAGCATGGCTAGACATATTCACAAAGTGAATATGGCCTGGTTACACCAGGCTACACTCCATGTAGCCTACGATGTAAGAATATGGGGAGATATTTGGATAACTCTCTATATTATAGGCGCAAAGGTTGCAATTTGACAAAGCAATGCAACTTGTCAGAACACCTGGTCAATTTCCTTCAGCTTACCAACAAGTGCATGTGTACCGTCAATAGTATTTACCACAGCTCGGAGTAAAACTGAATTACACTTGTTTAATGAAAGGGCTTTACATAATCTAGTCCACTAGTCTAGTCCAGTCAAGTCCAAAGATGTCAGCGATGTGTGACTCACCAGAGTCTATAATACAGGTTCATGAGCTCAGCCTTCCCCAGGCCTACGATGTGATTGCAAGGCCGATGTAATTCATGTTTTGGCTTGTACCTATGACTTTAGTGGCGATGCCTTTGTTCTCCATCAAGGGATTGCTTCCAGCATGACAATTAAGTGCACATGCTCGCGATGTAATTATGGCGTGTATAGAGTTTGCATTTGCACATGGAATTAAGATTTTAAGTACTTGTCTTCTACCTTCTATTTAAAGATTTGCATAAGTAATAATGTAAACCCTGATGGTTTCCACCTCCATAAATAAACATGCACTTAAATGTAAAGGTTAAACATCTACTGTATATAAAATACATTTGTACATTAGTATGAATGGCTTCTTAAATGTTAGAACTACAAAAGTGTTCTATTCATACAGTTTGTAAAAAGGTTCTCCAGAACTTTAACTTTTATTGCTTATTTGATAATCTATAAATAATTGTGTTTATTTTAGTGCTCAATCCAATTTTAAATTCCTAATCAAAGTTAATCTCTAATTCTCTCTTGTTATTTCTAAATGTTATTGGGCTACGAATGTAAAATCATTATTGAATTTCAAACCATAATATTAATTCGTTTTTATCAGCTTATCCCCCTGCCTTGCCAGTTTCCTGTTAAGCGGAGAATTCAGCTCTGATTAAATAAAAGACTTCAACTTGGCTTGTTTTCTGGCACAGAAAAAAACATCAAATCCATGCTCTTTTAAAATATATATATTGAGAATGGAACTTCTGAACATATGCGTGTGTATGGCAAAATAATAGCTCACTTATTTAGAAAAGCTTTTCCTTTGAGGCATCCATTAGTGATTGGTTCTGTGCCCAGCTCAAAGAGAGAGGCTAGTTTTGTAAAAGTCTTTTGGAGTCTGCTTTAAAAGCACTTTCATAGCAGGCTGACGTGTGATGGAAATACCCTTCCCTGTTCATTTCTTTCTTTCTTTCTTTCTTTCTTTCTCTCCCTCTTGTGTGCATTTCTGTTCTGCTCTTTTCCCTGCTTCTTCTCCAAGCGGCTTTTCCTTTGTGTTTTCCCCCTCCAGTCCATTTGTCCCAGCTCTTCACCATGAGTCAGGTTGCGCTAATAATCAATGATAATTAACGGCTGTTGTCTAGATCTATAGAAGTGGATATAGCCTTCCTAACCTTTGGCCATCCATCAGAAGAAGCATTACGTCGCACCACCGGCCTGTCTATGAATCTGCTAGCATGGCGTGGTGTTGTCAGAGAGATGAAATATATACAGAAAGATATGAGAGATGGAGGAGGCACAAAGAATGAAACACAGAAGTTCAATTTAGTTCCTGCAGCACACGCAGCAGTTTGCTTTCATCTTGTGTAAGTGTGAAAAGTACTATTTTTACTGCTACTGCTTCTACTTTCTCTGTGTGTGTGTGTGTGTGTGTGTGTGTGTGTGTGTATGAACCTTCAGGGCATTTGAGGGTTCAGTCTATGATACCCTAGAAGAAGATGTGGGGTTTTTTTTGTGTATAAATTCATCGTATTTGCAGTGTGAAAGACAGATCAGGTATTATTAGAAATCAGCTATCATGTAGTTTCTCTTCATTAACATAACCAGAGGTAATCTAATCATCTTGTAGAACAATAAGCCAGGCTTCAAGTAGTTTTCTTGACAAATCAATGGTAATTCTAATGTCTTTTTTTAAAGAAGGGAAATATAGTCTACACATCAAATGCATACATCTGAAAACGCATTTCGTTTAGCTATGCTGCAGCATTAGACAGGTCAATCAATCAAGTGTGTGTGTGTGTGTGTGATGTTCGCAGACATCAGCAAATCCAACTTCATCTTCCGAGGTCCCATCAGTTAGAATAACCTAAAACCCCCCTGCGCGGTGGCTCACCTATAGATGGCAGTGTTTCCATGTGGGTCTCACAGAGAGCCTCTCCATCTCGGAGGGCCTTAATGGCGTGAGCAGCAGCAGCAGACAGTTCCTGACAAGGCCCTCTTAATGTGGATTTACCATAATGGCCTGCAAGGAAATGAGATGTACACTTGTTAAATAGTTTGGAAAGACATCTCGCCCCGGTGTATGCTGACCTCGCTGTACGAGCCAGCGCACGCCAGAGCCAAACGTTGATTAGACAAAGGCTTTGACTAATGATACTAGTGTTTGGGGGGGGAGAGGACGCCTGACACATCCCACTCCCCCCCCCACCCCCCTTGCCTCTGTTCTGTGGGAGGTGAAACAGATCGGCGCCCGTCGATAAGGGCGCGCTGTGGGCACTAACGAGCGCCACCAGCCCCTCTCCGCGGGCTCATTAGCTAGGCAGCCCTCGCGTCGCTCCTCCCCCCGCCCGTCGTGGGCAGCCATCGAGAGGACACGGAGCCGAGGCAGCCAGAGCGGTCCCAAGCACCCCACCCAGGGCGCTTGCTCTGAATATGGCCTCTCTGTGGTTGTGGGATGCAATCAAATAAAGATTAGAATGGTGTGTTGGATCCATGGATGTACTGCTAGGGCATCAGCCTTCTTCTGAGTGATGTGCGTCTGTCCCTATATCTCTTGATAGCATCTCAATCAAATAGCTCTGCCAGCCCCCCGCCCCCCCCCCCTCTCCTCCATATGCATATCCCTGGCTCTCTCTGTCTTCCTTCTGTAGCCCCCCTCCCTACAGCCCTCAAAGAGGAAATGTCTAAATTACACTTGCTAATATCATCAATATCAGGGACAGAGCGTACTTCAGAATAGAATGAAAGCATTCCTCTTATCGACCCTGCGAAGACAAAACCAGTAGGATGATGATAGTCCCCTCCACTCTTCTCTGATCTCCTCTCCCGACGAGCAGATGGAGGAATCCATTCTTAATGTCCATTCTGCCATAGTACAGTAGGGCTCATCTCTGCGGGGCATAGAAAACCAGCACAGGGAACCATCCCAAACGCTCCCAGTATGCCTCGCACATCCAAAGTGCCCGGACCAGGATTCTGTAGAGAAGGCAATGCAGACTGCAGGCACTAAAGGCCTCCTATTCGTCTAATTTCAGTTTGGCATTGGTCTGCTATACATCTTTCTCTTTGAGCTGAATGGATTTTAATGTTCAGTGCTCTGACCTCAATGGCTATCTGACTAGGTATGATCGATCCGGTCAAATGTGGCTAGTTGCCTTCCAGAATGTAAGTAAGTAGGGTTTATTTCTATAGCTCCTTTCACAGTTAAGAGGGGTCACAAAATAACTAGAATATAGTGATAGAAATCAAAGGAATAAAATGCACAACAAACTGCACGTTATAAAAGAAGATACACAAAAAAAAGACGGCAACATCATAATGCTAATGAAAAGCTTGTGATTTAAGTGTCCACCGAATCCATAGCCATTAAGGCTAGAGTGAGAGAGTTCCCCAGCCTATAGGAGCCACTGTGCCAAAAGCACAGTTGTCTCTTGTTTTAAAATGAGTTTTCAGAACAGTTTAAAAGTGCTGGGCTGAAGACCCCGGAGACACACCTACTACCTACCACACATGGCTAAAGTGGGGCCACCATTGACTACACATGTTGAAAAACGTATAAATGATCCAAGGTCAGTTGTTGAATTATTAATTAAAATACATTAAAATGCTATTAACATAATGTAGTGTTTTCTTAGTATTGTATAGAGAAAATGTCCAACATGTAAGCATATAGAAAATACATAATAAAAACATTATTTAACAATGTGGCTACACATTTCGAACAGTGAACAACACAGACCACTGTTGCCTCGATATATGTTTGGGCAGCCGTCCATGACAGGGTGTCTAGACACATTAATTTATTACCCAGGCGCCATGTTGCCTTTTCAGAGCAGCGGGCTAGGCAGGGGGAACTCGCCCGTGGTACACTTGTAAATGTCAGGGGCAGATGTTACATTTATTCTGTTATTGTGATGATGAACGATGTAGCGCGTGATCTCGTGCTCGCATTTTACAGAAAGTGGGCGGGCGGTGTGGGCGGGTATTGCAGAACCACCTGCGTTTGAACCTATTTTGTTTTGGCACCGGGGAAATAATACAGTGTGACAGTCACCGACAGGGTCAGATGGACTGTTGTGACGATTTACATCCGCTCTCATTCAGCACGTGTGACTCACACATTCATACGTGACTCAAAGTGTCGTGCCGTCGCACACGTCTACATTTTCCGTTCATATTTTCCAGCTGTCCATTGATTTCTTTTCTTTTTTCTTCACTGCCAACCTTTGTTGTCACAAGCCTGTTAATATGGTCTTTACAATGAACCGTCTTTCCTGAGTCCCAGCAGGTAGTGCTGTTTGAGGCCGTATTTCCTGGTTCTTTGCAAGGTGCATGCTTCTCTTACCCTGTCACCCGGTAATTACCTTGACCCCCAGTTAACCCTCCTCGTTAGTGTTAAATGGTGCGTGGCCACCATGTGGCTCACAGGGCTCACTGCAGTTTGGCGGCCAACAGCAACAGCACTGGCGAATGAGTGCTGAGTCTGGGCATTGAGACGAGACGTTGGTTGCCGAGGAGAGCGATACAGTCCAACAATAAAAGGAATTAGAAATGGCGGTCAATTAGCGATGGTGCTGCACTGGGAACGGGAGACGGAAGATGGAGGTGCTTTTTCGGGTCTTAGAGAGAGCACAGTGGAGATGTTACCCACGTCACTACCTGTCTTTACCAATTTAA
Organism: Amblyopsis hoosieri; assembly: GCA_027564755.1. Taxonomy (NCBI): domain Eukaryota; kingdom Metazoa; phylum Chordata; class Actinopteri; order Percopsiformes; family Amblyopsidae; genus Amblyopsis; species Amblyopsis hoosieri. The sequence continues at coordinate 13,962 of JAODUE010009831.1, read as the reverse complement.
AAGAAAACGGCACCCTGGGATGGTAAGATGGCTGACCCTGTGTCCCCAACAGCGGGAACGGTTTGAAGGGGAGATTTGGCCGTGCTGCGAAGTTCAGATTGGCGTTGAACACAAACTGGATTCATCTCCTCTCTGCTGGCCATGTAATTTCATGAGAGTTGCATGTGTAATATAACTCAGTAGCCCTGCACAGGTCACATTTTTGTATTCCTGCATTATGAGAAATAAATGTTTTTTCCAGGCATGGTTTAACTAATCCATGTTTGACTAGACCCGCAGGGGCTACTTGCACTGTTAGGTGGCTTGATTGTTGCTGTGTGGGAGCCAGGAAAATAACAGGGGATGCTCAACTGTAGCAGTCGTTATTGGAAGCTTGCACATTCCTTGTTAATGAAAAAATGGAATGTATGAATAGGTAAAGAGGGGTCCAAGTGCAGCAGGCATCCTCTTTCTAACTTGTGGTGGTGTTTTGTAGCTACAGACATGACTGTGTCTGGTGCCTCTCTTTAAGTACAAAGAGCCAGACTGGCGGGCGGATTAAACCTAATCCTCAGTATTTTAATTGAGGACTGTGTGAGGAGTGTCAGAATACCCTAAAGGACATTATGACATATTAATCTGAGAATTCTCAGAATCTAAGAATAATTGAAATACATTTGATATCACTCCTACAGTTGGCATAGGATTCTGTAAAGATATGGCACGTGCAGTGGTGCAGGATATATTCTTTGGGGGGGGGGGGGGGTGAAAGTTTGGGGAGAAATGTCACAACGTATAAGCCTGTACAACTATGCTTGAGTTATTTCGCATAATACATTTTTGATAATACTTAAAACATTATAATGGGAAAAACCAAATATGACGCCAGAGTGAAATCTGCCCCACCCGCGTTTTGGAGAGTGATATTTACATCATTTATGGCTGCAGCGTAATTGTCTTTACATCGTTACACATGGTCATGACATAGACTAGGCTCTACACTGGTCAACATGCCAACATGATCACTGGTCAACAACACATGCCATTATACAGTATATCTCCCTATTAAAAAAGAAGCAAACCGCTCTGAAACATGCCCTTTCCATGAACGGTCAATGTACAATCCTATGTTATGCGCAGAGGAATTGTCAAGCTTTTAGGGGAAATGCCGAAATGGTGCACGTTTTAGACTACACATGGTTTTACATCCTCAAAGATTAAGAGGGGGTGTCATATTTTTTCGCTTTTCTGAAGCTAAAAAAGCAAGAGGAGATACCAACATAAACACACACAAGACCAGGACATCAAAGGGATATTATCTGATGATCCAAGACGGAAACTAACTTTACTGTACGGTACAGTAAAGTTTCATGTTGTGCGATTATGAGATCCAGGTTGAAGTGAGACAAATCCTGGCTCACTAAATAAATGTCTAAAGCAAGCCAAGATAATGAAAACTATAGAAAGTCATAAATAAACATTATCTTACAATAACAATAATAAATAAAACAATGTAGGCTATTGACTTACCCTTTTATAAGGACATTGCTGTTCCTGTAGTCTAGCCTACTTGTCAAGATCGTGCATTGAGACCAGTGGAATTATACTGTGAATAAGCTATGCTCTCAAAAGCATTTTGTAGTTCTACTTCTCTGTGATATTTCAGGACTGTTATAAAACACTATTAGCCTACATGCCAGGTGCAAATAGCTTACTTTACATGCCTATAGCAACAGTAACCAAGGGGGGTGGGGCATTGAATGGTGGACTATGGTGGACTTGCCAATGCTGGTAGCCTCATGATGGTCGTCAAAGTAGGCAAATAAAAGAATGTAACTCGGTTATGCTACATTGGATGTTTTTATTTTAAAACATAAATAAAAGTAATACTTATCGGGGGTCCCCATCCCCTCAACCCCCCATATATTAGCAGTGGTGTCTTTTCTATGTAACCTGTTTGTGTGTTTTATCATGCATGAGACTGGGTTGCTGCTTCTGTATGCAGGTGATGTGGGCCCTGACATACAGACACATGATCGAAGGGAAGCATTGATATGCTACATAGATGTATTCCAGTGTTGCACACACACCATCCCCCATTACCTCCAGGTAAACCGTACAAGTGCTACCGCTTTTCTAACATGTTTGCTTTTATTGCGCTTACAAGTAGAATAGGAGTTCAGGGCACTGATAATGCAGGTGGTGGTTGGAGCAGCGTAGCATGGCTCTGCCCGATTATTCCCTCTCAGGTTAGTTTTCCTTGAGATGGTGCGGGAGCTCTGTTCACATGAAGATACGCTCAGCCACTCTGAATGCGATCTTAAATTGCATCAGGAGGTTTGGCTGATTGATGGATGGTCTTACTCCAATGTACTGCGACACACCATGCAAATAACAGCACAGGATAAAGTTCTCTCTCCCCTGTGTTCTTGGGTCAAAGGTTTTACTTGAAACTCCTCCTGACGCCGGAGGAGGCAGAGATAACAGGACTCTTCAACAGAGATGTCACCGCATAATAAACTGCTCCTATTTAATCAGTAATGGAACTCCTTGTACCCGCACGGCAGAATCTGTGTTTTCTCCAACAAACTTTACTTTTCGTCACAAGAGAGCAATCACAACGTCACGTTGAAGTGGGCTCTTGCAGAGAAGCAATCTGACAAAGTTGGAGATTGTTTTTCCCGACTTAGTACAAGACCAATGCCATTTAGTTGTGCCGCCATAATTGCTGTATTTAGTATTTGGAAGACAGAAGTGCCGTCTTGGTTTAACCATCCTGATTTTACAAGCGCCCTCTATGATTTGCTTTGTTTTATATATCAGTCTGGGAACTTTCCATCGAAACCATCAGTTACAGAACCTTCCCAATCACATCCCGGTGGGTAGTAGGTGTCAACAGCAAACCGTGTCCCTGTTCTAAAACTACCCTCATGTGGGTCTTCTCATTAGAATAAAGTGGTCCAATCACCTGCTCATGATTTGACTGACAACTATTGGCATCCTCTCGAAGCAAACTATAATGGATTGGAGGGTTTCCAGACTGTAAGTGGAACTAATCATGGACCTTCACAAGGCAGGATAGTCTCATTAGACTAACAAAGTGCTGTTTGCTGCTGCACTGATCTACAGTGTAGGCCTATCTGAGGTCACCATGTCAACGCTGTAGATGTGGGAACAGATCATACAAATGATGCACGGTGGAAGGTGATAAAAACATGTTTGCTTTTGTGTGTGTGGGAGTGAGGTTGACTGGAACAATAATCCAATTATTGTTCTCACTCAGATGAGGAGAATATTAATACATCTCTTCATATGCCTACTAAAGGGGTTGGTGATTGAAAACCAAGCCTACTACACCCAACCAAGTGGACTGTCTGCCTCATTTGTAATGACTGTGGCTATGTGGCTATGCATTATGCACTCTGGCTCCCTGGCACCAAAGCACATCCACCGTAGAGAGGTATGGGAGAACGTGTCATGTTTAGTTCTAGGTAAAGGAAGGTAACCTATTTGACCAAACACAAAGACATTTTGCCACAGAAGATGGGGCAATGCTGCACTCTGACACCTCTCACACATGAGGCCATGTCGCGCTAGGTATCACTGTTGTTGACACATTTCACATCAGTGGTGCCGGAGAAAGTGCTTTCTGATAGCTAGCTATTGGGGCCCAAACGCGGAGGTAGGGCGAACACGTAATTTGCCTGGGAGTGCGATGAATAAGGTTATTCTGGAGGGAGACAGAAAAGTGGTCTGCTACTTTCAATTTCTCTCCACTGTCTGCGTGATGCCAGGCTGGAAATAGGCTGTGGTAAAGCAGTGGTTTGCTGTGATTGTGGCTATTTTGGACACTTCCATGCATGTGTTGTTGGGGGGTCACACTTGTCCTTGCCCTAGATGTGTGCTAGTGAATAGGATGGATATGGCTTTGGTCATATCTGGCTGTGGGAATATTTTTGGGGGATTTGTGTGGGAATATGTGTTTGGACATAAAGGGCTAATGGCCGTGATTATGGTGTTTACAATACAGTACATGCGTATTAGCTTACGTGTCGATACATTGCATAGATTGTGTGTGCGTGGTCGGTTAAGATTCATCCCCACACATTTTAAATGACTCATAAAAGTATTTTAGACAGACTTTGTGACTCTCAACACACACCCGCACACCCACATCCGCACACACGCACACATGCGCGCTCGCACGGACACACACACGCGCGCCAGCACAGAGGCCAGCATCTCTGAAGTAGGGATTTGTGAGGAACAAACTGTGGCTGATTAGAAAATGAATGAAGATTGCGTTTGATTAGCCTGCGTTAATTAACTCTGCTGCCTGCACGCTCCCTAGCTAACCTATCAACAGTGTACGGTTGGCTACACACTTGACTAACATCATTACTGAGCGTGTGGCTGAGAGTGAGATTGGGTGGCAGCACCCCCCCTCCCAATCCTCCTCCTGCATTTAACAATGAAACCTGCATGTTAATTTGTTTAAACAGCTTTGTGAGTCTGTCTCTTGATTCATATTCAGGGTAGGAAATGATGATGAGGAGAACACGCCCATAATAGCATGCTGAGCTGAATGGACAATGTCGCAAAGAACACACACACACACACGCACAATGTTCTTTGCAGGCAGACAGTGTCTGGTGAGTTTATTTACAGATTCACCGTGTAGCATCAATCATTCAAAGTGTAATTCTTTGCCGGGAGACTTCACTGTGGTGTGTCCGTGTGTCTGGCTGCCTTTTCTAGAGGTTGGTCATTAGTAAGAATCACACACACCTGTTCACAATCCAGTGAGTCCTGAGCAGCGGGGCAGGGTCTGACTCTAGGCTTGAAGCAGCCGTGACGTGTTGCGACAAGTGGTACTGCAGCCTATAGGACCAACTGCAATACACACCCCATTCATAAATGTATCTGTTTAACTGCTCCGCTACATTTGTTTCAGGTGCCGCACTTGGTTCATATGGTGCATAATAATATTCTCTTGGTCCTCCTTAGGTACATATATTCTTTCTAACAATGTCAATAAATTTGGACGATTGTTTGTCATGATGTAAAAATCATGCAACATAGTCCAACGCTCGTGCCTGCTGCTGTGCGTGCATTTGTCTTGCACAAGCAACAAGCGGCGTATTAGCGAGCACAACATATTTTTAGTGTAAATGCTAAATATTAAAGAAAACATGCCTACAATTATAATAGTACAGTCCAAAACAAAAACTCCTGTTATTTAATGTTGTACTACGCCGCACATGCACGAGGCTTGAGGTCGGGAACTCCAGTGTCGCAGGTTGCAACGTAACCTTTGTTTGAACTCCCCATGTGTCAAAGAGCCAATATGGCGACACCCTTAATTAGAAAATCGTGACTCACTGCGACAATGAGCAAATACTTGGTAAGATCGAGCCGCCATTTTCTTCTGTGTCTAAAAACTGTGTCTATCTAATAAGTCTATGGTCCCAAGAAACCCCCCCCCCCCCCCACCCTCACAGACGGCACTAAGCCACTCCCACACCTCCACAGACTAATAGATTAGAGGTAAAGTACATAAAACAGCAAAAGCATCAGGAGAGCAGTAGGGTTGGATGGGTAAAGGTGCATGTCAAAGAGTTAATGGGGAGGAGGAGGAATGTGCAAATGAGCAGTCTGGTCTCGTCTGCAAGCTAAGATGAAACGGAGATGAACACAGAGGTGAGCTGAAACCATGAAAGGAAAAGCAGCGTAACAAAAACACTGCCGCTTTTTAAAGTGAAAAATATCAGGGTCTGGCATTTCTTTTGTCTTTGTTAAGAGAGGAACATAATAAGCACTGGAGTTTTATTACGGAAGGATAGATGGATAGATTTCATGGAAGAAGAAATTCACAGCAGCCCCAATTTCACAGCGGTGCGCCAGCGGATTGCCGTGGATACGCCATGGGCCGCTCTTTTTGATGGCACATTAGGCCTGGTGTGGAGGCCGGACAGACGCACGTTTTATTTGGGGTGGGAGGTGTGGGCTTGAACCTATACTGTATGTCCTAGAAGAACAGGACAGCCTTTCTTGTAAGCTGTTCCAGTTGCTTTTAATGTTGCGCTTTTCTGTATTAGGTATAGTCAGCTATTGCAAGTTATTCATGCTGTATTAGAATGACTAACCCTGCTTTGTTTACAAAGTCTAGTGTAGCGTTCCCCAACCTTGATGCTGGAGTACCACTACCCTACATGGTTTAGATGTCTCCCTGCTCCAACTCACATAAATGGGTTGTTAGAAGCCTGATAACAAACCATTCCTTTGAATCAGATGTGTGAACAATGGTCTTCTAGGGCAATAACTGTTCTCCATAATTAGGTTTATTCTTATTTATTTATTCATTTTATCTTTTGCTCTTCCCTCCAAAAAAGCAGCAACTATTAATCACTGTGCTGGGACTGGTTTCTGTTGGCCAGACTTTCTTTTATATTAATATTATGTTTTCAATTCAACTCAATGTTTGTACTCTTTGCTTGGATGTCAATGGAAGCTGGGCTTTTAGGCTTCAGATAATATCCTCTGAGGTCAGCCAGTGTGTGTATGTAATGTTTGACTTCAGGTACACAACACTAATTGACGGTGTAAAGCAAGTATTGATGCATATGAATACAGCCTGCTCAAAATGGGAGGAGCTTTTTGAAATCTCACAATGATACTAAATCTTACACACAGCCTTGGTTGCCTCTGTATTAATGTCGGAACCACCACGACTACCAAAGATCAGTGAGACCACATGGAGACAGATGGGGACACTGTGTCAGTCTTTCACTCTCTCTTAATATCACATTCTCTTTGTCTCTCTCCTCCCCCTCGCTCCTTAATCTGTGTGTGGCTGCCTCTGGGTGTCTGGCTCCCATCTGGTTGGAGAACACAAACACAGCGTCCGAGGGGAGCTCAGATTGTGTATATGCGGTCGCTAGGCCATTATCAATGTACCACACAGTCCTGACTCCGGACTGCTCCGTCCTCCAGTGACTCCCGCAGTATGAAAGGAATGGCCTCTAATTGTGCCTCAGTATTGTCCCCTTATAGGTGGGCAGCAGGGGTCGGACTGAAAAGGTGTGTTGTACCCATTGTTTATATACAGTAGTTCTCTGGTTGTACCTCAATAGGTGTGTCGTCCACCGTCTTATGCGGAGATATGACGTGTATTCTGCTGCCGCTTTGGGAGGGTTTGATGAAGCAAGAAACACTCTATTTCTATGGAATGACTCTAGATGAAACCCAAGTTGCATCTTTTAGAATCACCACCAGTCATTCCCATTAGTCTGCAGGAATATTATGTTGCTGCTGTACAGCAGTGCAAATAAACTGATTTATGCTAATGTTTTGCCTCTCCTGTCTGCGTGTTTTCACATCTTAGTTTGAACTTAGCTTTCAGAGTTTTGCTTTTTACATTTAGAAATGATGATTAAAATGATAGGTTTGCTGTGTGTGTCAGCCCAACGCTACATAGAAATATGAAATGCAGCAGCATGAAATAAGCTATTTTGTGACAGCTTTGCTTTATAATTATAATATACATAATTTATTTAATTACTTTATTATTATAATATAACTATGCCCAAATAATGAAGAATAGATTGATGTCTGGAATAGACAAGGTCAAATGGCACCAACCAACCATATAAGGTGGTCATGTACAATATCTGCACACTACACTCATGCACTTCTGTGGCGGCAGGAGCATCGTTTGCTCACACCAGTGGGAGCCGTGCATCATTCCCACCGTCGCGTGTGACGAGGGTGCGACCCGTAGGCTGCGTGCAGGAAGCGGCGCTCCCCCGCCACGCTCGCCGAGGCAGCGCAGAGCCGCACGCGCTGGCTTGTTGACCGTAACTGTTCACGCTCCCAGGAGATGAGGTCACTTTGTTTATGTTCCTATTTATGGAGCCATGGCTGTGTAGAAGCATCAGATTATGTTTTCAACACTCAGAAGAACGAGAACGGTAAACTAGCGAAATGCGAGGTGATATTTGTTGAATTTGACAAAGTGTATTAGCTTACATATAGCTTGCATTAGCTGACTATACCCTTTATACTGTGTGTATACGTACACACATGCACTATCCACACTGCACTTGTACGTCCATGTAAGTAGTAATGCACATCTCTCTCTTTCACTCACACGTGCGTGTGCACACACACACACACACACACGCACACACTAGACAGCTGCTGTGACGCCCTGCTCAGTTAGCTCTGTTATTTCAGACCAGCTGTCTAACCAATCTCCTAGAATCTAAAACATCTGTGGGAGCACGCTCTCTCTCTCTGTCTGTCTCTCTCTCTCACTTTGTCTGTCTCTGTCTGTCTCTCTCTGTCTCCCTCTGTCTGTCGATCTCTCTGTCTCTTTCTCTCTCTGTCTGTCTGTCTGTCTGTCTGTCTCTCGCCCTCAGCCTCACTTGACAATCTGTCAGTCAGCTAGTCTGTCTTGTCAAACCTAATTATTTGGGGACGGGGTGGTGATACACAAGCTATAAAATTCTATCGCTTATATTTGCCAGAATGACCTCGAGACGTAAACAAATGTGTTTCCCAGCAGCTCTCCCTCCTTATTAACAGCCTATCAGGGTGACTGGTTACAGAAATGCAACTTGAGGGAAGTGTGAGCTGAGGGAAATTGAGCAACCATCAGCATCCCCTGTCGACGGGGCAGGTCTGCTGTGTGTGTGTGTGTTTCTTTCTTAGAATGTTTCTGTTGCTGGACTCAATGCTTAATGTACGTACAGTATATCTCCCAAATATTGTGTGCGTGTGTGTGTACAGTAGCTCTCTATGCTGTTAGTCTGCTAACAGAGGTGTACAGTACAGTGTCAGTGGGGCCAAAGATAAGACTGGGGATTACTATGGCGCTGGGCTCTTTGCAGGGGCCATGATAATGCTGTTCTGTGTGAACTGGTGTGTGTTGTTGTGCTGCAGAGGCTCCTGTGGGGCGTAGCGTTAGCACACTAGCTCATTTCGGTGTGATGGGTGGGCGGGGCAGGTTGTTACTGTAGATAAAGGTCGGGTCAGCGATTGTAAGCTAATACACTTTTTGTCATTTTTGTTGAATATGCCCTGGTAGTCCACCAGCTGCCCGTTCTGTGTGCGCGCTGAAACAATAGTCTGGTGTTTCTACACAGCTCTGGTTCTGTGAATGGGAACACAAACAAAGTGGTGCAGACCGCACCACACAACACTACCACAGCCTTGGCCGTGTGTGTCCAATGTGGGGGCGGAGCTTCTGAGGGAGCAGCCTATGGCATTGAAGGCAGAGATGTTTTTGTTTTGATTGAGTTCAAATGTCAACAAGCTTTCACCTGAATGCGATTTAAGGTAAGGCTAACTTTTCATTGGCAGTTTCCTTTGAGCAAGGCACTGGTACATGCTCCTGTAGTGTCTGCAGTAGAAGGCTCTGTGTGTGTGTGTGTGTGTGTGTGTGTGTGTGTGTCGGGGGGTGGGGCAGGGGGCATTTAAGTGTAAATGCGTGAAATTGACAGTAAGGAGAGGTCTTTCTGCACAGGCAAGCAGCTTATCGAGTCAATTTCCCATGTGAGTGTGCGTGTTTGTGCAAGTGAAAGAATGCTTTATGCTATTTGTGTGTGAGGTCGCTTCATGTGGGCATGTGTGCAAGTGGGTTGGCTTTATCTGTAGTGGCTCCTATCTCAGTTCCCCCACCTAGGGTGACCAGATGTCCCGCTTTCATCCTTTTTTACACGTCCCACATATTGAGACGATGTCCCGCATTTTCAATTTTTATTTGGTTTTCTAGCACTTTTCTAATATCTGCCATTTGTCCCATGGTTGTAAAGAAAGCAGCGAGGCCTGCCATCACGTGGCTATGTTTGATGCCAATCAAAGTGCGCACATGCCACGCCTACGCCACGCCCAACTGAAAAATGTGAGGGATCACAACAAGTCAGCTACTAGGGTACTACAAATAAACAAAAATGCAGCTACAATATAGACTGGGACACAACACGGGTGAAGCATGTGTAAGGGATTCTCAGTCTTCTGCAATGTTTGCCATAGTTAACATAGTTTTCAATTGTAGACTGGGTGGGTGGGGATACGATGTTAAGTGACAGTGTACCGGTGTGAGAGTTCCACAAAAAAAAAGTGTAGTTCAGAAATCAAGATCAATGGAAGCATTCTTGCTGAAGCCCAAAGATCATTGACTGACAGATAAGGTAACCCCAGCTGAAATATCGTTTACCACATTGTGCAGCACTCCCAATCATACAGGGCAGCTAACTGATGGAATAAGCTAGCACTGGCAATTTTCCCATACTCAGGATAGCACATAAAATGCAATATGTGTATCTGGATATTTGGGAAATATAGGCATTTTAATGTATAAGATGGATAATCATCAATGAAATTATGTTTAATTTAAGGATGGACAAAAGTATACGAACGTTAAATGAATGTTAAATTACCTTCATTTAGTACTTTTGTTGTTTGGATATACTACTACCGGTACTAACCTGTTATATTTGATAATAATATATGGTGAAGGACTAACCTGTACCCTGCATAGTCTGTGTGCAGAGGGCAATGCAGATATGTTATAAGCTAAGGGGAATAATGTAAAATGTTTCAGTTTAATAGACATTACGTCAAGATTTGTGACTACCTCAGCAGTCACATTGTCTCACATTGTCCCTCACAAACCTACTATTTGTCCCACATTTGGTTTGTTGGGATCTGATCAACCTACCCCCACCGCACTCACGCACGCACGCAGCTCCCCCCCCCCCAATAGTCCAAGTTACATTTCCTAGACTAGAGCCACCCAGAACATACATCGTCAGTTATTTAGTTAAAATCTCTATATTTTGATATAGTCTTCTATAGTTTTTGTCCTTTGTTGGTTTGATTATTTGTTTTTTTTGTCTTTCATTCTGTCTGATGTTACTTCCTTGCTAGCCGTGCTGTGTGTGTAGAGGTGTAACGGGTGCTGCGAGTGAAGGTAGCAAAACAAAGGAGTTAATTTACTTTTCCTGCAGTGAAGAATGCAGCTCCAGCTTCATTGGTTTCAGACTTCCAAGTTCAGTTGTTTTTCACCCGGCAAAACCCGATTAGCCGATGTTTATGGGCTCTGCGCGATGCCGCTGTAGGCTCAGCCAAGATCACTTTAGCCGCTTAGCGAGCTAGCGCGAGGAAACAATAAACCTGTCTGACTCAAACTAAGAATATAACGGGCCAGCGCTCGGAGCAGGAAGTTTATCATCCTGACAAAGTGCTCAGACGTTTCTGCAACAGAAGTGTTGCTTTGTGTGTGTCAGTGTGTGCATGCATATGCTGTTGCCTGATGCCTGTGTCTTCATATGAAATGTTATCGCGTGTGTTTGTGGTCTTATTCATGTTTCCTCTTTTTTATTTTCCAGTTGTGCCGACATGCTTCCGAAACGTATCATATCTACTGTATTTGCTGGTGTGTGTGTGTGGCACTAATTAAGTCATGTGGGCTGTCATAGCCGTGTGTTTATGGCCCTAGCGTGGTGACTCAGCATTGCCTGGTAATGTGTACATTATAAAGATCTGCCTCCCTCACAGCCCTGCTGATCCCTGAGTATTGTTCTCCGACTGCACAGTATCAGCGTGAAGCAGGTGCTGTCACCGGCTCCGTAACGCAACACAAAGCGCATAATTGGCAGAGGCACACTGTTTATAATTGGGTGCAGAGCACGTTTCTCTCGTGCGGCTGCCCTTGACATGTGCGAATGTCTGTTTACCGGCGTCGACATGAGCTTTTCAAAATACCTCGATGTGTTTGGTTTGCTCCGGTGTAATTATGTGTTCTTTTCCCTCCGTCTCTAGCTCTGCCCATCCTGCGGTCCGCTGATGACCAGGCGCCTGCTCCGCAGAGCAAGTCCATGGGTGACATTGAAGAGCTGGCCGCCAGCTATGAACGCAAGCTCATTGAGGTGAGTTCTGTTGTCTCACCGTGAGCTGCCGTTACGCTAACAGTAGAGGCCACGGTGACAGCTTTGCTGGTGACTAGGGCTAGGCCCCATTCACGGAGTATGAGTGATTGAACTGACTCTGTTGATATTGTAGGTGGGCTGAGAAACAGTGTCTAGATGTAGTGTTTCAGAAGGCAGGGCAGGGAACGATGTGGCTCTCCATGGAAAGTAACCAGTAATCCCCCTGCAGGGGGTTACTGGATACCGGTAATTAGTTGTGAGCAATTATTTAAAGTATTAGTCTAGCAGGATGTATAGAAAGACGAAGCTTGATGAACTGCACTGTATACAACCAATATTCCAATATTCCAATCTATACTGAACAAAAATATAAACACGTTTGTTATCACTCCCATCTAGCGGTGCACATATATATCGATTCAGTATCGTTATCGCAATATCACTTTGCGCAATATCATATCAAATGTTGGAGGGTGTGCAATATTCGGTATATTTACTGGAAAGATGCGTCTATTGGCTGTTTGGATTAGTTGTGTTTGATTTAGACAGAGCAGTAGGATGTGTGGCTGAGGAAGCTAATGACATAATAGAGGTCGAAGAGGAAACATTAGTGGCCAAAAAGAATGCCTCTTCGGTAGCTTGGAATGACTGTTTTTATACCAGTCCAATATGACTGTCAGTTGAAAATGTGTTGTTTTGATATGTATTCCCATAACCCAAACCATTCCCATAAGTTTTTACTTAAGTTTAAAAATATCTAAATTAATATCGATATTGCAATTTTCATGATCATTTTTGCAATATCACATTTTGTCAATATCGTGCACCCCTACTCCCATCTAAGTAAAAGATTTCAGATGTCTTGTGTACACAAAACGGTGTATTTCCCTAAGATGTTTACAAATGAGTGCAAGTCTGTTAATGTGCATTCTAATTGGCCAAGATAATCCATCCACCAGGTGTGGCATATCAATGTGCTGATTAAACAGCATCATTATCACACCGGTGTGCCTTGGACTGGTCACAATTAAAGGCCACTCTAAAGTGTGCCTTTTTATCACACAGCATAATGCCACAGACATTCTCAGGGAGCGTGCCGACTGCACAAACATCCACCTGTCAGGTGGATGGATTATGTGAAGTGCTCACGGACACGCATTGGAACACATTTATGAACAAAATTAGAAATCCATAATTTGTTTTGTAATGCGTTTTGTTTACTTCACACATAATATATTCTGTTACAATTCTCTATGTAATTAAAGAACACCATTACTAACACAATATATAATCATTATCACACTCCCTCCCCTACTTTTGCTTGTAGTAATATTCATTACAATGCAAAGATAATCATAATAATTTGTCAAAGTATTACATCTTTGGTTGCAACTCTGAAATTCAGAAATGAAGAGAGAGACTGGAGCGTAATTACAGTAGAGGGGAACAACATATCTGCATTTTCTGATGGTGTGTGGGTGGCAGCTGTGTGTGTGTGTGCGCGTGCACATTAATAATGCAACCCTTTTTTTATATTTCTTTAATAAGAAATAATTCGGCCTCTTCTTCTTTATGTATGTGTAATGCCATTTTCATGGCGTTTATTTATTTATCTGTTCATTTTCCTGGCTATCAGCCTGTGTGGCTTCAGGAGCTGGGCACAAGGGCATGCGGGGAGGCACAATCGCACCCGCAGCCCCCCTCAAGACTCATCTGTTGTCCTTATTGTGTAACTAGTTGTCTCGCCGGGTGGCCTATTTGTGGGGAAGGGAAGGGTTGGGGGGGGTCAGGGGTGATGTCGCTACGCTGCCGCCATCTCACTGGCTAATTATGTCAGCACGCGTCTCAACCAGAGTGAAGAACAAAGGAGAAAGTCATGTAAAGATCCCATTAAGCTTAAAACAGCCTGTTCAACACCAGAACATTGAAAGATTACATTTTCATTACATTTGTGTGAGATGTAAAGTGTGATATACCCTGTGTGTGTGTGTGTGTGTGTGTGTGTGTGTGTGTGTGTGTGTGTGTGTGTGTGTGTGTGTGTGTGTGTGTG